>JBBPBS010000738.1:13437030-13567854 GCA_037974835.1 Cicer judaicum
TTTTTTAATAAAATCCTTAACTAATTGATATATTATATCATACTAAAATTAAAAAGTACATATTATTTAAAGTTTAATAAACATACTAAAAATATAAAATATATTTTACTTTATCAATTAATAGAAACTAACTATTTTACGTATCAGGTTACCAATTTCAAAATATAATTCTTATTTTTTATAGAGATTATTTATTAAATGCCTCTCTACCTATAATAATCGATAAAACTTTGGTTCAAAATTATCATGCAATTGTGTGTGGGCGAGAGAGTTTTGACACGAGTAACGACCAAAAGCTATGTCATCACATATATGCAACATGGCATTGCTCAACTACGACGCGTTGTCTAGTATCTGTCGAAGAAGACACACTAAACTGGTTTATAACGGGAAACAAGTCAACAACCATATATATTATATACATGTTGAAGTTTAATGTGCTATTTAAAACGTGCATGCGTTGTGTAGTTTCAATTCCAAAAGTGATTGGAGGCACAAATTAAACAATAAACATGTCGGGGGCGCAGATGGATCCACATGACAAGATGAGGGCAAGGGATGTGAGCAAAGTGGCAAGGGGTGAACAAGCACCAAGGCCTGCCCATGAATTTGGTACTGTTTCTCCACCTCCTCCTCCTTCTTCAACCAACAATAATAAGGTAATTAAACTTTACTAGTATTAGTATATTCCTATTCTTACTTTATTTAGCTATCTATGTTGATGATATTCATTTTCATACAAGCTAAAACTAATTGGTTAGAAAGTATTCTGTTGATTTATACTATTTAAAAGAAATTAGGCTTATTTCTATAAATAAATAAATAAAAACATTTGATAAGAAAAACAAGAATCTTTCTCTTTCCATGACAAGAATCTTTCTCCTTCTATTTCAAAATAATTATTTTATTTGTTTCTTTTGTCTCAAATTATTTGATATATTTTTTTTAGATCGTAGTTAATTTATTAGTATATTTTAAAGGTGAAAGTTGAAATGAGACAATTACTTTATCACTCCAATTATTTAATCTCTCATATCCTATCCATTAAATGAACCTTATATTTTTAAATTATTTATTATTTTACATTTATTAATATAATAGTAATTATTTTTTCTACTAATATATTTTTATTTATTGTATTATAATTCGTCAAATTTCTCCACTTACCCTCTTAAATAAGGTCATTTAAAAATAAATAAACTAATTTTATCATTAAAGTCAATTCAATTAATTATTATTTTTTAAATTATGCACCGTTAAAAAATGTGACGGAGAAAGTATGTCACAACATATAACACTTACCGTCACTGCATACAACACTATCAAATAACAACCTTTTATTTATTAATTAGGGTTTAGAGATATCATTGACAAGGCCGGCCAACATCCAACAAAATTGAGTTCGAAGATGGAATCAAATAAGTACTATTGACTCTTTATAAATGATTGATCATAATATGATCACATAAATACCATATTTTTATACAAGAGAAAATCTTCCGTAAGAAATTATAGTCTTTTTTAAAAGAGGGGTCAATCGTGTATAGGTTGAGTATCGTGCCTAAGTTTACATTAAACTTGGATTAACATTTTAAAAAATCAAAAAGAAATGTTTTTCATATTATATCTACATTTTTTTCCTGCGTTTATACGGGCGCATCTAAATTTTACGAGGGTAAAAAGATATAATTTTATTATTTATCTTTTTTATTTAAAAAATTTAAGGTAAGGGGACTCTGTCCAAATAGGAATATAATTTTATTATTATATTTTTTATTATAATCCTTTTTTTATAAATACACTTTTAATATATTTTAGTGTGTTCAAGGTTATGGTTGAAAATAAAAGTTTAATTAGGTCTTAAGAATCATTGAGAGGTCCTTAGAGCATCTCCAAGGCTCATATAGCAATATTGATACATAATTATAGATTATCTAATAACAAAGTTCTCACTTCAACAACAAAAAAACATTTGAGTAGTTGTCTTAATTATCTACTGAGATATTAAAGGTCTCCAAAAAAACAGGTTTTTGACCGTGTAATAAAAAAAGTTCACTAGTCATTTAGTAAAATGGAATGTTCAAAAATAATTTGCTTTATTCGTGTCTTTTGATTTTACAGAAACGGGTAGAACAAGTAGAGACAAGTGAAAATAATGTCAACTCACCACCAATTAATTACCAAACACGCCATTGCTATGCAGAATATGTGCAATATCACAGGTAAGTATTGGGTGCTTATCTCTTGATTTATTGCTCAGAAACACTTATATCATATGGCATCTAAGTCATGTGTCATCACTAATCAGGTGTATTCAGCATAAAGGCGAAAAAGCATCTGAATGTGAGAAAATTGGGAGACATTTTAGGTCCATGTGTCCAACCGAATGGGTGAGTGATGACTTACGTATCAAAAGTATCAACTTCTATAATTAAATATCTTTTTAATTGTTGTGTTATGCTACTATAACTTCAATTTGCTATCCACGCCCCCTTTTTTTTTTCTACCTACATCCTTCAAATTTTTCATAAAAAATAAATACCTAAAATATCATTGTTTATTTATATCATTTTTTAAATTCCAATTTATCTTTCTATCTTCATCTTCTATTTGACATTCATATTCGTTCCTTCTTTTACACTCTATTATTTTTCTTCCTCCATTTTCAACAAATTCAACATCGTGCACTCAATATGCGCATGTGACCTGAGTTTGTGTTCATGAGTTCAGTATGCATACGTGAACTGAGTTTGTGTAAGACCTATGTAAATTGAGTTTGTGTATATGAACTATGTTTGCGTAAGACCTATGTGAATTAAGTTTGCGTATATAAATTGTGTTTGCATAATACCTGCGTGAATTGAGTTTGTGTAGGATCTACGTGAACTGAGTTTGCATATAAACCTAATTGAATTGAGTTTACGTAGGAACCTACTAAACTGAGTTTGCGCTAGAACATACGTGAACTGAGATTGTTTAGGAACGTACATGAGTTGATTTTGTGTATGTGAAATGAATTCGCATACATTTACGTGATTTAAATTCATGCAATCTACATTAACTAAATTCAAGTAAGTGTACGTGAATTGTATTCACGTAGTGTCCGTGAATTCTTAAATTAAATAGTGAACATGAATTCAGTTAACGTACGTTGAATTATTTACAACGTACGAGAACTGAATTCACGTAAAATCTCTAGATTTATAAAAAAATTAACTTAAACGTAGATTAGTAAACATACCTTGTTAGGTGATTTTAACTACAATATATAGAAAAGATTTATAAATGTAAGTTATGATTGAGGGATGTGAGTTTTGAATAAATATGAATTATAATTCTTGAATTATGAATGAGTTGTGATATGTGAGTTATGAAGTTAATTATGGTATCAATGGACAAATGATGGTGTGATGGTGAGGCAATTAAGCAAAGACATGTTGGATATTTCATTTATGAAAAATTTGAGTATAGGTAGTAAATAGGGGGTGTGGGTAACAAAATTCTTAGAATTTTACATTATTTGTCTCATAAGGACAATTTATGTGGCTATAAATAGGGGTGGATAGACAAACTCGATACATTCGAAAGTTTGTGTAAATTGAGAGTTTGCGTGTGAATCTGCTCGCTTGTCTACTCCGACTAAAAAGTTGATAGCATTTTTCCATGTGTCGGGCATGAGTATTAAGGGACATAAATTGGGGTTCTCCTCTTCTCTATAATATGCAATGCTATAGTACCTCCATATATACACATACATTCGCCATTTTATTTTAAAATAATAATTTCATTCAATTTTTGTTATAAAATTTGTGACACTATTAAAATATAATATTTTTAAATACACAAAATCTAAAATATAATTAAATGCTAATTTTTTTAACATAAAATTAACTTCAAATATTTTAGTTTTCTTTCTTAAAAATTCAAATCGTGTTGTTCTTTGTCATGTTATTCCTGTTTCTCTTCATAATTTGCATCGCCATCACTATCCTTTCAATTCATTTAAGATTAATTACCGTATTTAAATTCACGCTACCATTATTTTTTGAATCAAAGTTTAAGATTAATTACCGTATTCAAATTCACGCTACCATTATTTTTTGAATCAAAGTTTTTATTCTTTGTATGGAGATTAAAATTTTTTAGGAGAATATATGAAAAAAAAATAGAATATATGAAAAATAAAAAGGAGAGGCAAATAAAAAGTTATACTAGTAGTTTTAGTAATAGTAAGCGGCGATGAAAGAATTTGTTATAATAATAGGATTGAATCTTTAATTAAATTTATTTTATTTTATAAATTACAACACAATGCGATAAATTATTATGGGAAGAGGATCGACGGAAAAAAAAATGCAATTTAAGTTTTTTAAAAAAAAAGACTAAAAGATTTGAAGTTAATTTTACGTTAAAAAAATTATAATATAGTTATATTTGAGTTTTTTTTAAATGATTATGTTTTAATAGTGTTATAATTTTTAACATAAATTAGATAAAATAACTATTTTAAAATAAAATTATATTTATAAAAATATTAATCAAATAAAAAAAATTTATGAGAATTAAAATAAAAAAAATATTATAATTACAAAAATCAAATACATATTTAAATTAAATATAATAATATTTTATTATTTATTTAGTATAAATATATTTTTTATTCTTTTATTTGTTCAAAATGAATTTTTTGTTCCCTTATTTATAAAATCAAGTTTTTGTTCTTATACAAATCAAATATAATGAGATTAAAATACTTTTCATTGCGTTTTATCAAAATTTAAGAAAAGGGATACATTAAATACTTTCCAATATAACTTTTTTTTAAATTATTTAAATAACTAAATGTTTTACTAATTTTAAAATTATATCTATTTATTTTTCTATATTTTGCAGATTACAGAATGGGATAAAGAAAGAAAAGAGGGAAGGTTCCCTGACGAAGTATAGGCTGGAAACATCTCTAAATATTATAGGAAAAATCTTGTGTATTGATAACTAAATAAAAACTACGCTCATGAATATATTAATATTTTGTTATTTTATTTTATTTGTTTCAACTAAAATGTCATTATACTCTGATTCATATAAGTCGTTATGGACTTTTGTTATCAATTTTTCGTTCAACTTTGTTAGCATTTTTCAAACTCATTTACGTTTATGATCAATTCCATAATTTTAAATCCATAAATTTCTGAGATGGACATAAGTTTTTTTAGCAATCTGGTAAAAGAAGATAATCTGGAGCATATATTGAAGATAAAAGAATGAAAAATTGCTCTCATTTTTTGGATTTTTGTATACATGCTTTAAATTTATAAATTGAAATCAAATTTTATTTCATTTTTTCTTATACTTGATTAAAATTAGAGAAAAAAAAAATGTTTTGGAGAACAACCACGGTTAAATAATTTAGAATTGAAAAAAAAATCCAATTTCTATGTTTGATGCATTTATTTAGAAATCCAATTTCTATGTTTGATGTATTTATTTAGAAATCCAACTTATAATACTATTTTTTTCGGATCTTTGAGTACTATTTTTTTAATCTATAAGAAGGAGAGAAATCTCTCTTTTATAAATAAAGAGAAGTTTTACTTGACTACCATACAAACGTTTCAATTTGTCATTTAATTTTCATAGCGAATTAATCATTTGTTTTTGTTTTCGCATTCACTTGACTAACCAAACATATGTTTCACTTTTATGAGCAAAGTCTAGTTGGCGATAAAAAAAATGTTAGCATAAATGCCTGAGTTATATGATGGCGAATATGAATGTTGTATCATTTCCTTCATTTTTTCATTTTAATTGTTCTATCCGAGTATATTATCACATTTGTTCGTTTTAGATTAAGTACATGGTAGAAGAACTATTGTAAGTTGTGTATCTATGAAGAACAAAGTTGCTTTGAGTTGGGAAGATCACACTTGGAAGTAAAATAAACGCATGCAAAATTTTATTTACCCTTTGAGGGTTGGTTTAAACACTAAAACTAAGTTAAAGGTGATCTAAAAAATTGAGAAAAATACAACTAAAATATCATTTTAGTGTTCGAAACGGTAATGAATAATTAATTTGATCTTTTAAAATTTGGAAACAACAAATTAATTAACAGTTTTTATTATTTATTAAAGTTATAGACAATTAGTTCATATGTTTAAAGCATGATGTTGTTAAATTTGTTTATAATTTATTCAGATGTTTTTTTTAATTGAGTTTAACTAAATTTTATTGATAATTTTTTTGAATATATTATTATAAATTTACATATAAATACGATGATCGAGTTTAAACTAGAGATAAAATATTTAACATAAAAATATTAATATTTGTTAATTAAGTTATAACTCAAGAACATATTGATTGATAATTTTTAATTTTATGTATTAATTTACTATTTCATAAGAATAAAAATCAAAAATTTAATTCCTACGATTTTAATATAAAATAGATATTTTTAAATAATATCTTTTTGACAATTTAAATATATTATTGCTTGTAGCTGTATAGAAAAAATTTTCATTTTAAAACATAAATCAATATAAAATTAATATATATATATATATATCTTTAACTAACTATCTAATTAAGATTTAATTAAGAGATCAAAACGTATAGCACTTGTACTACATCAAATAAACCAGTAAACCAGTAAATTAGAGGTTGAAATTCAATGGTGTATTCTTAAAATGAGTTATATTTACATAGAAAAAAAATCAATTATATGTTTATTTCAAATTTTTTATCTGTAATTAAAATTTTTTTTTTACCAAAAAAAAGTATATGTATAAATTTGCGACACGTGATAATTGTAGAGAGAATGGAAAAGTTCACGTGAGAATCACACGCGCGCTTAAGCTCATTCCCCGGTTTCTCACTACGTACTTCTCTTCTATTCTATGTGTCTCATTTTCATATCGTGTCTTTCAGTCTCTCTCTCTCTCTGTTCTTCCTCACACCCAACCCTAACCCTAATCACAAAAATTTATAACCCCTTTCCTTTCATCTTTCAACACAACGCACTCTCTTAAAACCCCAACTCCAACACCAACGAGATCGCACGCTCCTTGATTCCAGAAAACCCCTATGCGATGGACTCGCAGCAGAACAATCTATTCGACACCGCTTCGCAACCCGACACAGGCAACGACGCTTACACTTTCCTCGAATTCAACACTCAAGGCGAAGATTTCGACTATCCAGAGTTTCGTGACCCGATTAGGTCACCGGTTGCATGGCCAACGCCATCAGATTCACTCGTTGACCCGTCGGAAAGAGGCGGAGCCGGGTCGGACCATCAGTCGGATGCATCGCCTGTTTCTGTGACTCCCGGAAGTGCGACGAAAGGGAGGTCGGGAAGCGGCGGTGGAAGCAGTCAGATGGTGGATTCGCTTGCTGCGGGGATGAGCGGGTTAAATTTTGAGGATACTGGTGATGATGATAATTATGAGTATGGTAAAGGGGATTTCACTGAACATGCTTGTCGTTATTGTGGGGTCTCTAATCCAGCTTGCGTCGTTAGGTGCAATGTACCTTCGTGTCGCAAATGGTTCTGTAATTCTCGTGGAAACACTTCCGGATCGCACATCGTGAATCATCTGGTGTGTTTTTATCGTCTTTTTTAATTATTATTTTTATGTTTTTGATTTTTCGAATTTACTATTTCCTTGTATTTATAGGTTAGTAGTGGATAACTTGGTTATTTATTAATTGGTCAGTAAGGGAATGTGTAACTATATGCATAGGTTGGAATGAGAAGAAGTGTGATCATGGCATAGTAGAATATTTGTCAGTCAGAAATGTGGTTCTTTTATGCTTACACGCATTTAAATTACTGGTGAAAAGAATGCACACCTGAAATTAGATAGTTTTGAGGCAACCATCTGATATTCCGTAATCATTTCGGTGGTGTGTGATAGTGATTCTTTATGTTAGTTCATATTCCACTTTTTATAAAAATGAATGAAGTCACTTGGAGAGAATTAGTTAATGGCTTGTACCGTGGACGATGCTTTAGAGGTCCTATTTATTGGGTTCAAGACCTTCTCATATCATATTTTGCCATCCTCCCATTCACATATAAAAAGGGCATTTTTACTTGTTCATAAATCCCCATGTAAGGATTTATTTTGGTTAGATATTAATTAGTTATCTGAAAGACTTTGGTTTGTGGAGTGGTGCCTATAATAATTTTGATCGAACTCATTTTTTTTAATCAAATCCAGTTACTGATGTTGATTGAACACAGTAAATTTAGATGAATGTATCAGCTGGCAGAACAGTTTTACTAAGTGAAAATTGGATAACAAGTTGGTTTTGTTCCCTTTTCCCTGAACTTCACGAGTTATGTTAAAACTGCTGCCATTTATGCTGCTTTGCAGCTATAGGAAGACAATGGTTATGGTCACATACTTAGTTTATTTGTTTTGATTGTTATAATCACTTCGTTTTCTCCATCTGCTTTGCTCTTCAAAAATTGAAACTGTTGTGCATGCTGGTTACGTCTTCTTCCTCTTGCTCAAGCTTCACACTGAAACAGCTGATGTTGGGTGCTTTTACTTGCTCTTATTTGGATATTTGTTGAGTGTGGGGCTGTTGGGTGCTTTTAAATCTTTTATGATGTTTATTAAGTGTGCTTTGTCTTCGGCCTCATGTGAAATGAAATATATATTATACTAAGGGGTGTGTTACTCACTATTTAAAATAAAACAAGGATTAATGCAATAATAAAATAGCCATTTAATAATTATGTGCTTCTGCACTTGAATTTTTCAACATATTATTATACTATTAATTTATTATATAACTAATTATACTTTTATATGAAACTATATTTGAATATATTTGGTAGGATTTGAAGATCCATGTTATGATTCCTTGATTATGATCTGTTACCTTCCTTTCTGAGCTTGATTTTGACAAACTTGTGCTTGATGTAACAATGTTAGTATTGCATATAATGCTTAATATATCATCAACGAATTGAAAATTAGTAGTACATTGTGTGTAAATCAGAGGCCATAGATTCAATACAATATGTAGCTGGGCATTTGGTAATGTTGCATTTTTCTTGTTTTTATACTCTCAAATGCCCTGTTTCATATATATCTAGTAGTTTTTCTATTCCAGCACATGTCTGATTTGACATTTGTAGCTGTTTATTACTTTATTCATAGAAAGAAATTCCGAAATTTGGGGGAAAAAGTTTGATATTTTTCATTTTGATTGCACTTATCCAAACTGGATTTGTTACAACTCAACTGATAATAGCCACTAAATAGGTGAATTTGTGAATTGTCTGAGCTATTCAGCTCATCCAAATGCTTCTATTTTGCAATTAAAACTGTGATCCAGAGCTAATTTGCAAGCCGCCCTGTGATTTGTATTGTCAATTTGCCATGCATCAAATTTTGTGCTCTGGTTTTTACATGTTTTGGTGTACGTTATCACATTTGGTATATGACTGACTATATAGATTAGTAACCTATGAGACACAAACACCTAACATGGACACGGATACGTCGACACAATTAATGTCGAAAACATAGGACACCAACATACATATGACGGTTTGTCACCTTCATTGATGCATCTACTACTGAAAAACTAAACACGTTGTTGTTAAATTTTCTTTAACCCCATCATTAATCATCATTGCTTTGACACGTCTTTAACCCCCGTAGATGTGTTTGAGATATGTCCAAGGTGTCTAAGTTTGCATCAGCGCGAAGAATTTTTTTTATTTTGGGATACTTTTATGAGGTCCGACAAGTGTCGGACACGACTAAACACCTATTCCCAGAGGTGTCTGTGCTTCATAGCTAGTAACTACATTTTTGTGGAATTTTTAATTTGCAAAAGTGAAATAAAATAAATAGAGTGAAGGAGACATCAAATGAATATGGCTTGTCTAACCTTTAAAAGGAAACATGAGATATCTCAGCTGTTGATGAGGAAATCAGCAGTTGATATTTCATGTTTTAACACACTTATAACTTTTTAAGCATGGATATGAAATATATACTGTTTGTTTCTCATGAATGGCTGATATAGGTTATTTTGAGGAAACAAGAAAAGTAATCTGGAATTTGCATGTTCAAATTGCCTACCTATATTCTGCTAATTACTTTTTCTTGGATAAACTTGCAAACTTCTTTCTTTCCTTTTTCTCTTTGAATTCCTTCAGAGAAGATAGTGTGATAGTTGTAGAGAGGCCAATGAAAACTATAGGGTGATTTCATTTATAGACTCGGGTCAAAAATAATCTATCTTTAGAAAACAGTCATGATAGAACATTACCTAATGCTTTGAATTCTTTAGAGAAGATAATGTTTGATCCATGAAACCAACCTCACCAAGTGGAAAAGGATTATAAGTGGTTATTGTTTTCTAGACTTTCCAGTGACTTTCTCTCTAATACTTTTGTTCCTAATTCTGTTTGTATGGCCAATTGTCCAATGTGACATTCTGATCTCTGCATGGTATCTGAAGAGTAAATGTTGCTTAGTTTGCTGTTGGTTATTCATTTAGGTTCGGGCAAAGCACAAGGAAGTCTGTCTGCACAAAGATAGTCCGTTGGGAGAAACAATTCTTGAATGCTATAACTGTGGATGTCGTAATGTGTTTCTCCTTGGATTTATATCTGCGAAGACAGAAAGTGTAGTTGTTCTTCTATGTCGCGAACCTTGTTTGAGTGTTAATGCCTTGAAGGATATGAATTGGGACCTTAGTCAATGGTGCCCCTTGATCGATGATAGGTGTTTCTTGCAGTGGCTTGTCAAGGTTACTCTCTTTCCCACTTTCCTTTGTCTTTAGTGATTAAGGTTACATGTCTTGTCTATCTTTGTGACAATGTGGTTTTCTGCAGATTCCATCTGAACAGGAACAGTTAAGGGCACGCCAGATAAGTGCACAGCAAATAAATAAGGTGGAAGAATTGTGGAAGACAAATCCTGATGCTTCTTTTGAGGACCTTGAGAAGCCTGGTGTAGATGATGAACCTCAGTCTGTGGCTTTGAAATACGAAGATGCATATCAGGTGTGTTAAGGATGGCTTCCTGATGTGTTACTTTTGTTATACAAATGAGGATTTCACAATTTTCTTGGTTAACACTTGGGTCTTAAACTGTTTCTTGTTTTTGCACCTCAGTATCAAAATGTATTTGCGCCTCTCATTAAGCTTGAAGCTGATTATGATAAGGTAACGCTTTATCGTTTCTCCTTTTGTATAATATTATACCTTAGCTGTTTAGCTTGTTATTATTTTCTACTGGTACTTATCAAACAATTTTTTTTCCGGATGAATCATGTCAGTTCCATCTTATGTGATATTTCTTTGGTATCATATTTGTACTATGTTTATGTAGATGATGAAAGAATCACAAAGCAAGGACAACGTCACAATTCGATGGGATATTGGTCTCAATAAGAAGCGTGTTGCGTACTTTGTATTTCCAAAGGTGCTATATCTTCTTCTTGCTGGGCAATTATCACAGCTATAGTTGTACATTATATTTATTATTTCTCATCCTATGTTCTTCATAGTTTATATTTAATAATTTCGTTAATCTTTTATTTTTCTCTTTTCTCTGGTTGAATAACAATGTTGTAACTTACTGCAGGAAGATAATGAGTTGCGGCTTGTACCTGGTGATGAATTACGTTTACGTTATTCTGGTGATGCTGCTCATCCTTCGTGGCAGTCAGTGGGTCATGTGGTATGTATGAATGAAGAGAACTCTTTAGATGTTTCAGCTTTTGGACATTCACTCTCTACCTCAAATTGCATTGAAAATTATTATTAATATATGCTGTTAGTTTTCTTTTTTAAATTATTCTATGAGGAACTTCGTAAAGTGATCGATATTCTATTTTCAGATTAAGCTAACTGCACAAGAGGAGGTTGCACTGGAGCTTCGTGCTAGTCAGGTAAATTTAGCTGTTGTCTTGAGATTCTTGTATTGGGTCTTAAGGTAGCTGGTGCTCACTAGTCATTACCCTTGTGTTGTTCAGGGAGTTCCAGTTGATGTCAACCATGGTTTCAGTGTTGATTTTGTCTGGAAAAGTACCAGCTTTGATCGAATGCAAGGAGCTATGAAAACCTTTGCTGTTGATGAGACAAGTGTTAGCGGGTAAGTTGTTCCTACTGGTTCAGCTTTAACGGCATTATTATTCCTGATGTCATGCTATTAGTACTTTTATTTTATGTTTATTTTTTCCTTGTTTGTTATGCCTCGTAAATGGAAAAATGTAGCCGTCATGATTGTCATTTTCATTGAAAATGCTTGCTTACGTTGGCAAGGACATGGCTGTAGTTCTACAAGTCATTATTAATTGGAGTGATTAGGAATGGATGGGTAATGGGAGAGTATAGATTGTATCTTCTTGTGAGCACTGTATGCTATTTTCCGTTGGTTGATCTTGGAACTGGTTTAATATTTAATGGAGCATATTTATGGTAAGAGATTATTCCTGCAACGAAATACCATTTAATGAAGTATTATATTTGTTCAATAAATTATGAGATCTCCGGAGTTTATTATTCTCTTGTGCAGTGTTATCAATGGTAGATGGCGGATCATGGCGACCAGCCAAAATTCCGCCATATAAACACGGCGTATTGGCCTTTGACGTGTGGCTCAAAATCAGCCAATTGCACAACTCCATGGCAGAAATTTGACGACTCTGTTCTCGTCGCATTTTTCTTTTTTGGGTTTTTATAGTAACATATGAATAATCACATATGTATATGCAGTTACATATATCATCACTTGCTGGGTCATGAAGTTGAGGTTCAGATGGTGCGCAATGCATTGCCTCGGCGCTTTGGTGCACCAGGGCTTCCGGAACTGAATGCCTCCCAAGTATGCTGTTATTTCTTCTTATATTTTATCTTACACGTTTAAAAATTTCCTGACCATTAAAAATTAACAAGGAGATAAAAGCAACTTAGTTTCCAAAATCCTCCCAATTAGGGAAACTTTTGAAACACGAGTGCTAGAGAATTTTGGAGGCTTAAGTGAAGACATTTTATTTTGTGTTTGCTGTCTATCTTTGACCTTCTCTTTGCCCCCTTTTCCTGATTTGGCTCCGTCCAAAACATGCCTTTGAGTGGAATTTCTTACATCCATTTTTCAACAATATTTATATTAACTTGAATTTCAAACAATTCACTTGCTTTAATTACTGATGCTATGGATATGGGAGCATCAACTCCATCCCTCTGGGCTTTTGAGGAAACGATTTTATATTATAAATTATTGAAGACCCTAAATAAAATTTGTGAAATAACCCCGCCATATCGTTTTATGAGATTGTGCCAGAAATAATATGTATGTTGAAAATGGTGTGAAATTGCCGACATACTATGTAGGTTTTTGCTGTCAAGAGTGTTCTTCAGAGGCCTATTAGTTTGATTCAAGGACCACCTGGAACTGGTAAGACTGTTACTTCTGCAGCACTTGTATATCACATGGCCAAACAAGGTCAGGGGCAGGTATATTCTCAAACATTTTCTAGATATCATTTCCTTTTCTCACGGGGTTCTCTTTACTGACTTCTTTCCTCCCCTTCAACGTTAATTTTCAGGTTTTGGTTTGTGCACCTAGTAATGTAGCTGTGGACCAGTTAGCTGAAAAGATAAGTGCTACTGGATTGAAGGTATGTCTGCTGTTTATTCAAAGTTGGTTATGCAGGAAATACTGAACTACCTGTGTAATATAATGCTCCCATTCTAGGTTGTAAGGCTTTGTGCAAAGTCAAGGGAAGCTGTGAGCTCACCTGTTGAGCATTTAACTCTTCACTATCAGGTTTGTGTTTCATTTCTTTTTACCAATTTACTTTTCATGTCATGGCTGTTCTCTGTATATTTTTCTGCTTGCATAATGTGTTCGGCGATTATCCTTACAGCATCAGCATGATGCATCTGAATGGTGTTTTGCAGGTTCGACATCTAGACACATCTGATAAGAGTGAACTTCATAAGTTACAACAGCTGAAGGATGAACAAGGTTTGTGCATTTGTTTTGCTCAAATCTCTAATCAAACTTAGAAAGTATTGCCTGCTTGGCATACTGATTCAAATTGGGGTTGATATGCATGCATTTTACTTTATAGTGCAGTGAGTTTAAATGTGATTTGGCACATCTTTTTTGTACAAAAAATAATAGCATCTAACATATTCCCCGAACTGCAAAAGGCTAGTATGCGTTGGGTTACAATTGACAATTATTTTATTTTATCATTTTTCAGGAGAACTTTCCAGCAGTGATGAGAAAAAATACAAAGCACTTAAGCGAGCCACCGAGAGGGAGATTTCTCAGAGTGCTGATGTCATTTGCTGTACATGTGTTGGTGCTGGAGATCCCCGGCTGGCAAATTTTAGATTCCGTCAGGTTGATATATATGTTACTTGCAATGTAAAATGACTACCTTATTCAATTCTTACACAGTTGATATATTATTTTTAAGGTACTTATTGATGAGTCCACTCAAGCAACAGAACCCGAGTGCCTCATTCCTTTGGTTCTTGGAGCTAAGCAGGTACTTGTCAATCTGCACAGGCAGTGTGTACTTTTTGATTGTCATGTTTTTAATGAGATGTTTCTGTTTAGGTTGTTCTTGTTGGTGATCATTGTCAGCTTGGTCCAGTGATTATGTGCAAGAAAGCTGCCCGTGCTGGGTTAGCACAGTCACTTTTTGAACGCCTTGTTCTACTTGGTGTCAAACCAATTAGGTTGCAGGTAATTGGCTTAGTTTCCATGTGAGAATATATGAATGAAACTGTTGTGAATTGCCATCTCTCACCTTGTTGACAAACTGCATCATTGGTTCTGTCTGGGTTGGAATATCTCATGCCGAGTTAGTCTATTTTGGCTTATTTTTTGTAAATATATTTGCTGTACTAACCTAAATGTTTCATTTTATTCTCGCAAATATCAGGTCCAGTACCGTATGCATCCATGCCTTTCAGAGTTTCCCTCAAATAGTTTTTATGAAGGCACCCTGCAAAATGGAGTTACTGTTAATGAGAGGCAATCTTCAGGAATTGATTTTCCATGGCCTGTACCCAACCGTCCCATGTTTTTTTATGTTCAGGTATTGTAAATACATATACCCTGTATGTGAATGTTGTTATATTTTCCAGTGGCTTACATGTTTATGTGGTAGTCCTTTGAATTTGAAATGCTATCAAGTTTTTGTTGTTCTTCTATTTTAGGTACATATAAGTTTTGTTCCTTGTTCTTTTCCCTCATCTTGTAATTATTTATTTGTGATATACAGATGGGACAAGAAGAGATAAGCGCTAGTGGGACATCTTATTTGAATAGGACCGAGGCTGCAAATGTTGAAAAGATTGTAACTACTTTCTTAAAAAGTGGTGTGGTTCCAAGTCAGGTATCTTTTGAATTACAAATTAATCCTTTGTGAATAAATTTGTTGTTAGTATTAATCTTTTTTTGCTTTTTAATACGTTGAACAGATTGGTGTCATAACACCTTATGAGGGGCAAAGAGCTTATATTGTAAACTATATGTCCAGAAATGGTGCTCTCAGGCAGCAACTTTACAAAGAGATTGAGGTGTGATACCGATACCTTCTATACATGCTATATATATGACCCGGCCGCATTTACAACATTAATTTTTATTCTTTTCAGGTTGCTAGTGTTGATTCCTTTCAAGGAAGGGAGAAAGACTATATCATTCTATCATGTGTTAGAAGTAATGAACATCAGGTTGTCAACTTGTCCTTTGCGTTTGCAATTGTTTGTGGCCTGTCAAAATTTTCTTGCTTCAAATGTCTGCATGATGTCATTATTTAAAAATTGCATTGATCAGTTATTGACTTCTATACCCTTTTTAGGGAATTGGGTTCCTGAATGATCCTAGGAGGCTTAATGTTGCTCTCACACGAGCAAGATACGGTATTGTAATTCTGGGAAATCCTAAAGTTCTGAGCAAGCAGCCTCTATGGAATGGTTTATTGACTCACTATAAGGTAGTTTGTATGCCCTAAAATTCTTCTGATTCTGTATTGATTTTTTGAAATATATGTTGTCCCAGCTTGGACCGTAATTTTAAATGTTTGTACAAACTACAGATTACAGAAATCCAATAGTTTTTTATATGCACCCATATTCTGGAAACAGTTGAATTTTCCCCAAAGGCTCTCTTAGGAAGTTACAATTTTTTTCCCCCTCGGTAATCTATACAACTAGAAGAGCCGGTCTTTTATGGGTGATTGATAAAACTTCACCCTCTTTTAAGAGTGATTCCAAATCCATGCTTATCTCCTTTTCTGAACAAGTTGCACTCTTCCCGTATTTTCTTAACAGGAACATGAATGCTTAGTAGAAGGGCCGTTAAATAATTTGAAGCAGAGTATGGTTCAGTTCCAGAAACCCAAAAAGGTAGGTGTTAAAGAATTGCTGAATGTTGACTTTTGTATTTTTGCCTTATGGCAGGGAACTGTTAAATTTAATGCATTCGGTGGCGTGCTTTTCTAATGAGACAATTTTTTATATCAAGAAGATTACATATAAATGTGGTACTTGGTCTTGTTGATGTAGATTTACAATGAACGGAGGCTTTTTTATGGGGGTGGACCTGGAGTTGCTGCCAATGATAATTTTAGTTCTGTTGCTGGCACAAGTTCAGATCGTAGGAACAGCCGTGGAAGGGGTATGTAATTTATAATTTGTTGGCTAGGGTCAATTTTTTCTTTTCTTCTGAACTCGTCTAGGTTACCCTTGTGGTATAACTATTTCTTTATGCCTGACTGAAATGCTTCTAATATAATATCATTTCAAAAGTTTATTGGTGTCTTTCAAGTTCATGTCATCTCCGATACTCCTGCTTACTGGAGCTTTTGATATTTTTCAATCACATAGATTTTACAATGACAATTTTTTATTGTTGATGTTAGGATCATATATACCGTCTGGTCCACCCAATGGAACCCATAAACCTGGACTGCATCCTGCTGCGTATCCTGTACCTAGGGTCCCCATGCCTCCTTTCCATGGCGGTCCCCAATCTCAACCTTATGCCATTCCTTCTCGTGGCGCTGTTCATGGACCTGTTGGGGCAGTTCCTCATGTTCCGTCTCCAGGGAGTCGGGGTTTTGGGGCAGGGAGAGGTAATTCCGCTGCTCCAATTGGCAATCATCTTCCACACCAACAAGGCACACAACAGCCTATTGGGAATCTTGGGTCTACATTTAATTTCCCTGCTCTAGAGAATCCTAACAGTCAGCCATCTGTTGGTCCATTATCTCAACCTGGGTTTGCCAATAATGTATGCAATCTCTCCATTTAAGGTTCACGTGTTCTATCTTCATGTCCCTGTTGTTTTCATGTTCTGTTAAGTTCTGACTATTTCTTTTCATGAATTTAGATACCAGTCCAAGGGTCAGCGCAGTCATTTCGAGATCAGTTTTCTGTTCCTGGAATGTCTCAGGTACTATTCTAATTTGGTAGAAGTTTGATATTTTTCGATGTAAGCTTGGATACATTTCTGTGCTTCAATTATCTTCAGGACTTTATTTCTGTATTTTAATTGCCACCAGGACTTCTTGGGTGATGACTTCAAGAGCCAAGGATCTCATGTTCCCTATAATGTAACTGATTTCTCTACACAGGTTTGTGAACTATTGTTGTTCATTTTGTACTTTAGCTTTTTATTTCCTTTTCATTAATAATATGCATTAGATGTGAACATCTATATGTTATTTTTATGCTTATTAACACTTTGGCTACCTTAAGGCTTCTCAAAGTGGATATGCTGTTGATTATGCGACACAAGGAGCACAAAGTGGATTCCCTGGGAATTTTCTTAACCAGAATTCTCAAGCTGGATATTCACGTTTTGGTTCTGGAAATGACTTTATGTCTCAGGTTGCTGAAGTTGCTATTGTGAGCCTGTTTTTTCTCTCTGCTTGGGCTGCTTTGTTCTTGTTCTGATATTCCTTTTCTCTCTCTATTCACAGGACTACATGGGCCATGGATCTCAGGGTCTATTCACTCAGGTTGGGTTCAGCGATCCCTTGCAAGATGATGCAACACAGAACCATTTCAATGTTGCTAATGCCAACCCTCTTCAATCGCAGGTTTCCTCTGTTCCAGTTTTATTTTATTTGTAATAATAAATAATAATTTTGTAGTACGAAAAACTGATCGGGTGTGGTTGTTGTAAGTTTTAACCACCCAAGTCACTGACAAGCTTGGTTGTCTGTCGTTACTGTGAATTTCGCTCTTTTTCTTCTGGTAAATTTTGTGTGTATTTGGCAGATGAATTCTCTCTACTCCCAGCCGTTTGCTCATTACAACACACAGCCACTGAACATGCAGGCTTCTCAACAGCAGCCTCAGGGTCAGAGCTCCCAGAATCAGAAAATTCACTACAACGGTTAAGGAACTTTAGGAGCTGAATGTGGCTTTGATGGGTTATATTCTTTGCAATCAGCAACCGGGTTGTGCCTCTCTTTTGTGCTGCTATATGTTAGCACAAAACATCCGAAGGATTGCCTTCTTGTGGCACCCATAGTGAAGGATTGGTATAATATGATTTGCGTTGGTGGGGCATTGAGAAGATACAGTTAGGCACATTCCGGGCTGAAACATGAAAGGATAACCCTTTTACCTTACTGAAGTTTTGTATTGTTTGGGATTAAGGTGAAATTGTTGGAGAAAGCATTACATGAAAAGGTTTTGTCGAAAGGGTATCGATCTTGGAAGCAGACAATGTTGTCGGTGAAATACTGAATATAGTAATCCATACGGCACCAAAAATCGCCAAATTGACTAGTTGTATAGAAGGCAAGCCAGGAATGCGGTGAACCCTTTCAGCTCTTCCTGACATGTAATTATACTCATATTTTAAGACATGATCATGTGTCTGAAAGCTATATACTATGCAACTGTTGTCACTCACAATTTGTGGCATATAAAGGTGTGATGATTGTTTTTAATGTAAATTATAGGCTTGTTATGTGTGCAAGAGATGAGTGCTCGACTCATTTCATCTTCTACTGGTTAAGCACTTCCAGAGTATTAAATAAAGGAATCCACATTAACAACTTAAACTACCATTTTTAGATGGAAATAATTGGAGGGACTAGTGTATCCTTGGTATGTAATTGTCGAAAACCATTTCATGACTTACTTTTAAAATTCTGAAATAAAAACTATTTTATTTTATTTTTGTTAAAGAAAACTCAATACCTATATGAAGTTTGGATGCGACAAGCGCATAATGAATCTGTTTAAACAAATTTTAATATATTAACAATAACAATAATAAAATATATAAGTAATAATTGATATAGGTAACTGAAGATACATGTGCTTCTGTCACAAATACATTTTATAGTAAGCACGACACTATTGTATATTAAATTGTTTCAGTAAGATATACCCGTAACCCAAATGCTCGGATCGATAAGATGGACACAGCGCCAGAAAAAGAAGAGGAATAAAGTAGTTTGTATTTTCTTGAACAGCTTGTGAGAAGTGAAACCAAACGTGTCAAATTCAAAAGGTAATTAAATATCATTTTAGTCTTAATCAGTTGATAAAGAAGCAACGCGTGGATTTGTTGAAGAAAATAGTGAATTTACTAGTATTTTTTTTTTTCATGGATATAGTGAAGGTACTATCTAATATCATTTTCAGCACTCTTTATGTCCTAC
Organism: Cicer judaicum; assembly: GCA_037974835.1. Taxonomy (NCBI): domain Eukaryota; kingdom Viridiplantae; phylum Streptophyta; class Magnoliopsida; order Fabales; family Fabaceae; genus Cicer; species Cicer judaicum. Next base: position 13,456,720 of record JBBPBS010000738.1, read on the forward strand.
ACGTGTATGTATGAATCCGTCGGATTTTACTAGTACCACTACTAGTACATCTGTGGATATAAAATTGGAAAGTGTATAGAAGCATGATTCTTAGAGTTCGATTACTTGACTATTATTTGCATTAAAAATATTTACACTCAACAATTTAATATAATTATATTTTATATATTAACTTAATATATTTTTCATTTGTTAAAAACAATGTTTAGATGGTCGCATCTACTTATAAGACATCTTGAAGATAAAAAAAAAGTTATTTTCATTATTAATTTTAAATTTTACAATACAATATTTAAATTTTTTTTCTATCAAAAGAGGATATATATATAAAAAAAACAAATATCAATTGCATGTTTAAATGTTTTTCTTATACCACGACTCCCATTTTAAAGTTTTTACTTTTAATAAAACCAAACTATTATTTTTTAAATACTTATTTAAAATTATTTTTAATTTTATTTTATATTGGCATCTAAACTATTATCTATTAGTTAGTAGTATGCGATAAAATCATTCTAAATAAGATAATTTTCAAATGTGACTGTCATTTTATCCCAAATTTCAGTTTAGTTCCCTTTTTTTTTTTAATTTTATTTCAAATAAATAAATAAATAATTTAAATATTCAAAATTATTTAACTAAATTTTATATAAACAATTATTGTTACAAATTTCCAAATAGAAGATATGGTTAGTACATAAACCTTCCTTCACATATCAATTAAAATGAGTTTTATTTAGTAAATTTTTACATTACCAATATATCAACCAATCATACATATGCATGACTTTAAGAGTATTAAGTATAGTTAGGATCAAAGTTTAATGTTTTTTATTTTTGATCTACTAAATATATTTTGATTTCTACGTTGGTATTGAATAAAAAAACTTAAATGCACAAACGGCTGACAATGCTCTTTTAGATGAAAGGGATGCTGCCAAAAGAAATAATTTCTGCCACGGGAAAACTACTATAATTTTTGTGCCTAAATTAGACCTCAATGCACTAAAGAATACCATTACCCATGAGCTGAATGCATAAAGATGATGATGTTGCGTCATCTAGGATGGACAATACCCAATATAATATTTTCAATGGCTTTGAGTATGTTCTGTCTCGGTCACAAAATAAGGAACAATAAAGTGTCTCTTTTGGAATGTCAATGGTTTTGCCAACTCAATCACAAGGTTGGCACTAAAAAATCAGTGCCTTCTCAATAAGCTAGATTTTGTGTTCATTGCAAAACCACCGATGCATATATCTAACTAGCCTACAATTTGGTAGATGAATATTAACTTGCAGTCTCCTCCGTGAATGATAGGAATTATTTGTTGCTTTTATTTATGGTGTGTTTGTGCTTTGCATATTTGTTGCCTAATTTGTGGTATGTTTGTTGCCTAATATTTGGGTGCTGATAATCAAACTATTTGTCTGTCTGCTCTATATGCTTTCGTTGAGAGGAAGACTGTTACATCATATTGTTGTTAATGACACTTGGGTTACTGTGTGCTAATTAAGAAAGTTTCCACCATTCATATCACATTAAATTTATTAACAATTATATTTTTTACATGATAAAAATATTTTAATTTAAAAATTATATATAAAATATACATGTAAATATTTAATATGAAAAACAAGTATATACTTTTGTAACAAAAAAAAGAAAAGAAAGCTAATGTTGTGAAAGGAAGAACGGGGTAATGATGAAATTATGAAGAAGAAGGAGGGTAGGTTGAATGATTATGAGTAAGTAAACGTAAAATCATCGTGAGTGTCCTGTCCAGCTATACAAAACTTAGGTTGGACTCGTACAGACAAATTTTCTCTCTCTCTCTCTCTCTATGTATATAAATATATATACCAAAACATTACCAGCTTTTTTTCTTCCAAAATTCTCCATTCTTTCTTTCTCTAAAATTTTATTAATTATTTAAAAACGAAAAGCGAAAACGAGAAAGTAAAAGCAAAAGAGAAACAAAACTATTCTGAGTTGGACCATCATCAACAACCACAACCACAACTATTACTAATTGATTCTTCAATCTTCAAACAGAATCTTACATTCATTCACTCCAATTTTCACTCTTACGGTTAGTTCACTCCCACTCTTCTACTTCTCTCACCTTTTACTTTTTTCAATTATTTTATATCTCTCTATTTATTTATTCATTTATAGGTTTTATGTTTCGTTTTTCTCTTTTTGATTCCGATCGCATTTCATGATTTCTTGTTTGCAGCTTTGTTTTTCGTTTTTTTTAAGCGTTTTTGTTTATGGATTCGTGATCGAGGTTTGATACTATGACGTGGACTTGAATTTCACTATTGTAGAATTAATATTGACTGAAAGCGGCTTAGAGGTTTCTAAATTTTGGATAATAATTCTCTGGAAATGTTGGTAGGATTGGATAATAATACTAGTTACTAACAAATAGTCCAAAATGTTATGCATTAATGTTAATTCCTTGATAAATGAAATGCAAGGTTTGCTACAAACTTAGGAGGATATATGCATATATGTGCACAATATGTTGCCGATTTTGTTCTCTTTCATTTTCCAATAACAGTTACATGCCATATATTGCTTTTAGAAGTTAACAATGTGTAGAGTCTTTTGTTAAGAAATACTCCGGGAACTATAAGTGAGAATAGTATTTGAAAAGTTGCCGCTGGACTAAATACTTTTTTTTCTTAAATTTTATTCTGGACGAATTACTTTAGTGTCTTTTAATCCCTGACTAATTAATTGATGCTGTTGGCTCGGTGTCGGTCATGCTTGGAAACATATTTTTTTCTTACTGGAATAGTGCAATTTGAAGTAATTAATTGCTCAGATTCATGTTGTAGTAAAGCTGATATTATGCTAGCTTTCGTAAGAATTATTGTGAATAACATAGTTAAATATAAGTCGCAGAAAGAGTCGGTATTTGGTTGAGATACATGGTTCCTAGGTTACAGTTTTTAGCTGACGAAGTACAATTGTTGGGATCAAAACTTTCCAGCGATGATTAACAAGCGATAAGGTGTTCAAAAATTTAGAACGACTTCAAACTGAGGGAACTAGAATGGTTAATTAGATTTAAGTCACCTGCCATTGAGCGCCATAGTGTGCATCTGCAGTACTATATTGCCTTTTTTACATTCTACTCATTTTGCACCGTCTCTATATGTATACACCTTTATATTTGTATGTTTGTTTTATTAATTGAATGTCAAACTATGACAATGGTGGTTTCTTGTTCAGAAAATTTCGAATTATTATATTATATAATAGATGAAGTCGAGGAAAACTCACCGAAGAGGGACTTTTCAAACTTTACCACAATAAATAATGTAATTGATCTGTTCACACTCTTTCAAAATCTGAGTACAGTAATACATTATTTTTCATGTGTTATTTAATTTTATGGTTTGCTTGAAATATTTTTCATTGGATATATTCTCTCACTGAAATTTCTGATGTATGATATAATTAATTGCCTCTGCAAATATTAACAATCTAACTTGAAGTTTCACAAGCTTCATCATTCCACATTAGTTTGCTTTATACCATATGGTTTTTATATATAAATAGAATTTTATGAGTAATGGCTAGTTTAAGCTCCTATATATGTAAAAATCTTAAAATAATGTATTCCACACTCTAACGTATTTATCATTCCACGCTCCAAAGTTTCTGTTTTTCTTATTGTTTGATAATTTCCCGTGTATTTAGTTGCAGAATATATGTATAAAAGTGGCTTCCTTGAATACAATCCCTATGGAGGTAGCTTTCAGAAATAACTACAGGCGATTGTTTTCACAGACCTGATTGAAACCTTACACTGATTCTGAGTTCTACTGATACATATTTGCCGTAGGTGGTGATGCACTCTGCGGTAATGCATAAGTACCTCTGGTGTTGCATTCTATTGGGATATTTTCATATATCGTGCCTTTCTCTTAGTACAGGACAGCATTTGAATAGTAGTACTGGCTTAAAAGTATTATTGGGTTACACTGAGCTACTTGTCAGAGATGATTCTGCATTTGCTGAAACATCAACTTTGTCATTCGCATTGAATGAGTCTGTTTCTTGCGAGGACTTGGAAGGTGTAGGATCTTTTAATACCACATGCTTACTAAGCTCAACTCATTATTTGAAATCTGATATTGTCATATATGGTGTTGGAAACCTGGAAATACTTTCCCATGTTTCACTTTCATGTCCTGTGGAAGGGTGCATGATATCGATCAATGTGTCTGGCAACATTAAACTTGGTCAAAATGCATCTATTGTTGCTGGTTCTGTTATTTTATCAGCAGCCAATGTGACTATGGAATACAGTTCTTCTATAAACTCGTCATCTTTGGGTGGGCCACCACCTTCCCAAACTAGTGGCACACCTGTTGGCAATGAAGGAGCTGGTGGAGGCCATGGTGGTCGCGGTGCGTCTTGTTTAAAAAACAACAAGACAAATTGGGGTGGTGATGTTTATGCTTGGTCCACGTTGTCTGAACCATGGAGTTATGGGAGCAAGGGTGGTGGAAAATCTACTAAAAAACAATATGGAGGGAACGGTGGGGGACGCATTAAGCTTCTAGTGAAGGATACTATATATGTAAATGGGTCTGTTGCTGCAGAGGGAGGAGATGGAGGGTATGATGGGGGAGGTGGTTCCGGCGGAAGTATATTAGTACACGCCATAAAGTTGTGAGTATGAACTAGTCAGTCAATGATTATATACATGTTTTTCCTGTTATCGTTTCTAAACTACTTTGAAGGGTGCCTTCAGCTATTAATTGAGGAGGGAAATGCATTTTTAAGGCATCTGAAGTCACTTTTACTAACAGTTGCTACTTGCTACTCTATAATTCGTAGTTTTAATACATATAATAGGGTTTCAAAATGTAAATGATTAGATAAAAGCATATGTCTATAAAAAGCAAAATTACGTTAAAAGTGACAATAGAGATTTGTGGCCTCTGCTGATGATGGTATATTGTCTAATTTTCTGTTTATATGGATTTCCTTTGGCATTTGGCCCACAGTCATTTACAATTTCATATGGTTAGTATTCATTTTCTACTGAAAAAGTGCCGATATATTTGGAAATGTCTTGTCTTTGTTAAAGTTTTTGAGTAGTTTCTAGTTTTTACAACTGTCTTTGTCAAAGGTTTTTCTTAGGGAACTAACACATCCTGTCTAGTGTATTGTTGTTGTAAATTTCTTTTGGACTTCTTATTTGGATGAGTGTAGGAAGGGATATGGTGCAATCAGTGCAGCTGGTGGGATTGGATGGGGTGGAGGCGGTGGAGGGAGAATATCACTTGATTGTTACAGCATACAAGAAGATTTAAAAATTACTGTCCATGGTTTGTTCCCATTCATTTTCTATACATGTTGTTTAAACCAATGATGACTCCTGGTTGATGTTTTATTATACTATAGGAATGTTGAGCTTAATCTATGTAAATCAAAGTACCAAAAATTTATAATTTCTTTTGAATAAATAAACGTTGTCAACAATTTTCAATAAAACCGCTTTTTTACTGAAAGAAAATGGGCAGAGGTTAAGGCATGATACTTCTTTCATGAAGGAAAAGAAAATCATATGATACCAACTTATCTACTGTAGGTGATACATGAATTGTTGGAAAGGAAATATTTCATTTTTAACTTTTATGAATATCGAGTGTAGAACCCGCTCATCAACAAAATCTCTCAACTTGCCAGGCTTTCCATTGGATTTTGAAGTTTTTCTGAAAATTGTTCTCCTGTTTTATATTATGGAATTTGTCCGTTTTTATTTGATTGGCTTTCAATCATTTCATTGATGTCCTTCGTGTGAAGCCAACTTCTGTTTCTGCCTCTTGCAAGCTTAATTCTTTCAGTGAGTCCATTATTCTGCATCAATTTTTTCATTGGCATATGCAGTGGGGATAATATGGATGAATAGCATAAACTATAATAGCAGAATAGGTGAGGGAAAACCACTTAGGTAATTTTTTTTCAAATCATTCAAGTTTGTTTTATTATGAAATAACTCTATTACCTATTGGTTTTGCGTTGTTAACTTGAAGGACTGCCCTTGTATCGTTGTGAAATGAGTTGGATGCTGACCTCCACCCATACACAAGGAGTTTACTTTTTAACATTTTCCTTTTCACACTCGTACAGAACCTGAATCTTTTGGTGGTTTTGATGTTGCATTTAATGTTTTTATATATGTTTTCTTGATACGAAGTTTTTGGCTGACACTATTATAGTTGTTTTATCTTCAACCTTTTCAATTGATATAACATGCAAGCATGCCTTTTTTTTATCTGGATAGCAAAAAGAAACTTCTACACGTGACATGCATTTGTTGTCACAGGTGGCTTGAGTATTGGGTGTACTGGGAATTCTGGAGCAGCTGGCACATATTTCAATGCAAATTTATTAAGTTTGAAAGTAAGCAATGACAACGTCTCCACAGAAACAGAAACTCCTTTGCTTGACTTCTCAACCAGCCCTTTATGGTCAAATGTTTATGTGGAAAATAATGCAAAAGTTTTGGTTCCCCTTGTTTGGTCCAGAGTTCAGGTAGGAAAGTTATACACATTATGCACTATGACAGCCACACATTATGTTGATCTCTCAGTCGTGAGATTTCTCAAACGGCTGAGATTTTTAACCCTTGAATCCTAATATATGATATTTATTTTATTCTCTAATTATGAAGGTAAGAGGTCAGATTAGTGTATATAGTGGAGGAAGCTTAATCTTTGGGTTGTCTGATTATCCAATTTCCGAATTTGAGCTTGTTGCAGAAGAGCTTTTGTTGAGCGATTCTATCATAAAGGTACTATATAGTGATTCAAAGTGTTTTTTCTGTTATAATCTTGGTTCCATTCTTAATCCATTTAGGCGTTCCTTGTTTTAGAATACTATTTCTGTGAGCTTTAGTTTCAGTTTTCAACTTATTATTTAATAATTTTACCTTAAATATGTATGAAGGTTTTTGGTGCATTTCGAGTTTCTGTTAAAATGTTACTCATGTGGAACTCCACGATGCAAATTGATGGTGGTGTAAGTACTGTTGTATCTGCTTCAATACTTGAAGTGAGAAATCTGGCTGTGCTAAAGGTGAATAGTCTTTATCATTAATTCAAGCTATGTAGTTTTCTTGGTTACAGAACGATATTTTGTTCTTTGCGGGTTGGAGTGTTCACACACAGTGATTGTGATTTCTTCCTTTTGCAGCAAAGTTCCGTCATTAGTTCAAATACAAACTTGGGCTTATATGGTCAGGGACTGCTACAATTATCTGGTGATGGCGATGCAATCAAAGGCCAGCGACTATCCTTGTCTCTCTTCTATAATGTAACTGTAAGCAATTATAAATACAATAATACTCTTATATCTTATAGCTTTAAAAAATATAGTAAGTGGTTACAAGAGATTTATATGATTGTTTAGGGATTTCCCTCATGCCAGGGATGCCAATATTCAAAAGATAAAAGCAATATACTCTTTTGATCATTCTGCCTGCCATGACTAGAAGCAAAAATCTGCATAGCTACAGTATAGATGAATTAGAAAGATGGTATTTTCAGCATGCACGTGTGCTATTTCAGTTTTCGTTTCAAGGCTTTACTTTGATTTTGGTTGTATAACAACTCCTTCGCACTAGGACAAGTTTTGTGTGTTGTCACTGTTTCCCAAATTCATGGATTTGTATGCAGCATTTTAACAGTCTTCCTCTCTTGACAGGTTGGTCCAGGTTCCTTACTTCAAGCACCTTTGGATGATGATGCTAGTAGAGGCACGTAAGTATGACTGATTTGTGGGCACATTGCTCGACTTCAATTTTTTCCATCCAGTCCTTAAACTCCTCTGAAACTCTAAACATAATTGATTGTATTGTTTTGTTTTCTTAATAATTTTTGCAGGGTGACAAAACATCTTTGTGACACACAGAGATGCCCAATAGATTTGATAACTCCACCTGATGACTGTCATGTCAATTATACACTATCCTTTTCACTTCAAGTAAGATTTGTTGATCGGACAGGTTGCATTTTTAAATGTATTTTAATTTAATTAATTAAAAAAATATGAAATTCTTGTACTGTTTTTCTGGTATGCAGTTTATTATTGAAGAAAGTAACGGAATAATACTTTCATCTTTTCTGACTGCAACCTTAGACTATTTATATAGGAAATGAAATTACAATAGTTATAATGACTTAATATGACAGAATCATAAAAAAAAAAAAGTGTAATAATATAAAATCATAGAGAATCAAATCTGATTTCTCTTGATTCTTCAACAATTACTGTCAGTTGGAACTTCTTTTACCCTCTCTTTTATTGCATTTAATGCAGTTTGTCACGAACCAACTATCTCAAAAGCTTAACTTTTTAGGTGAAAGCACATGAAGAATTTTAAACTCTTAATATTTAACATGGCCCCTCATACAACACAAGAGTTTAAGCTAATGAGAACAGTTTGTTTGATATTGTTGTAGTCGCATTTCTGTTTTTCTTTTATGGTAGTTGTTCTAACCAACTCAGTTTTTCTACCATTGTCATCATCATTTCTGATTACTCCATTAGAAATTAAGCTAGCGAGAAAGCGAGAAATGATATATGGTGAAAGACAAGTTCAGTGAGAATTCGTGTGCTATTTTCTATAAAACTGAATTGATATATCTGATAGGGGAGATACAATGTTCTTATTCACAGAGATCCACTGGTAAAGCTAAATCAGTTAACTGATGCAACGGTCAGTTAAACTGATTCTAATTAACTATAACAGAATATATCAGACTTTAGCAATAATAAGAGTAGAAGCAGGTAGGCTGCTGTGCAAGCTAAATGCTCAGCTGAATCTCAAGTATAGTGCATTTCTGATAGGGACTTGGGCATTATGGGGTATTAAGTCTCACATCAACTAGTATGGGATACTCAGTGGAGTATTTAAGTGGCTTGGTTATTCCTCCTTGATAGCTTGCTTTTAAGGGAGGGTTCCCCAAATGCTTGGATACTTATCAATTGGTATCATGGCTGGTTGTCGGTGGCTCAGAAAGAGCTACTTACGAAGGGGCTGACCGGAAAGGCCGAGTAAAGCGTCGTAATGCATCTCCGGGACATCAGCTCTAAGAGGTGGTGCTATGATAGAAACTTGGGTATTATGGAGTGCCCAAAGTCCCACATAGAGTAGTATGGGATGCTTGGTAGAGTACTTAAGTCGGCTGGTTCTTCCCCCTTGATAGGTAGCTTTTAAGGGAAGGTTCCCTAAGTCCTTTGATACTTATCAATTTCTCATACGCCCAACACAATCAACTTTTTAGTTGGGCATTTCTTTTTGATTGGGATTGCATAACAACAATATCGCTGTTTAAGTAGAACCTTATTGTGGGTTCTTTTGAGTTTTTGTAGATTTGTCGTGTTGAGGATCTTCTTGTAAATGGCATTATTAAGGGAAGCATAATTCATATTCACAGGGCAAGGACTGTTATTGTTGATACCGATGGTATGATTACCGCCTCTGAGTTAGGTAACTAGTTTTTTCCTCAAGCCTTTATTTTTGGTTTCTTTGTTCCCTTTTAAGTTTTTTCATACTAGTAAAAATGCTAATTGCCAAAGAAGGATGTTATAGTTTTTAGATCCTGATTAGACCAAGAACCTTTTCAGGATGCTCTGAAGGAATCGGTAAGGGAAACTTTTTGAATGGAGCTGGTGGTGGTGCTGGACATGGTGGAAGAGGAGGGTCTGGATATTTCAAAGGGAGAGTGAGTATTGGTGGAAATGAATATGGAAATGCTATTCTTCCATGTGAATTGGGAAGTGGAACTAAGGGCCCTAATGAGTCATATGGGCATGTTGTTGGAGGAGGGATGATTGGTAAATAGTTTTATATACCTCTAGAGTTTATTATATGTTTCAATAAAAGGGTTCACTAGTTTTCTTCTGAGATTTACATGGATGCAGATACCTGCAAGTTCTATATATGTCTGCCCCTTCTTCATATGAAGGAAAATATATACTTTTTGTAATGTTCTCTGCTCAAAGTTATTTTTGTTTAAATTATGCTAGTGATGGGATCAATTCAGTGGCCACTTTTTAGGCTCGACCTTCATGGATCCTTAAGGGCTGATGGTGAAAGCTTTAGCAAAGCAATAACAAGCAGTGATGGTTCTTTGGTTGGTGGTCTTGGTGGAGGTTCTGGTGGAACGGTCCTTCTTTTCCTTCAAGAACTCTGGCTTTTGGAGAATTCATCCTTGTCTGTTGTTGGGGGGAATGGTGGCTCCCTTGGTGGTGGTGGTGGAGGAGGAGGTCGAGTTCATTTCCATTGGTCAAAGATTGGTATGGGAGAAGAATATTTTCCTGTTGCAAGTATTAGTGGCACCATGAACTATAGGTATGCATAATCATATTTCTATTACTGGGTTTAGAATTGGAGCATAATAGATTGTTCCTGCTTTTCCTTGGGCTAGAACACTAGTTTTATCTTTGGAGGACTAATAAAAATTTACTCTTTTAAGTAACTGGAAGCATGGTTGTTATAAATAATGCAATCACTATTTTGGTAAAATGGTAATGGTAATGGTCATTTCTTTTAATAAACTGCTGAGAAACAGCAACTGTTCATGATTTTAAACAGTGGAGGTGCTGGGGACAATGGGGGCTTTCATGGACAGGAGGGCACCATATCTGGGAAAGCATGCCCTAAAGGCCTGTATGGAATCTTCTGCGAGGTTTGTTCCATTGATTTTCTTTTTATTCATTTGTTTTTTTGCCTAGCTCTGCTTAGACGAATAGTTTTTTTATGCCCCTTTGGTAAGTATAATTTTAGATTTTTCAAAAAAATGTATATTTTTAAAAGACAGCATTCTCTGCTCTTGTAATATTCTCTCTCTCTTCTCTGATAGAATCCTTCTTTTAAAACTGAAAAGTGAAAACCACAATGTAAGATCTATTCTATTGACTTCATTTAACATATTATGCTTTTAGGTTATGTGGTCTGTGTCAACATGATTTGTCTGAGGACAGTTACATACAATTGACTTAAATAACTTTGTAGTCCCTACAAAATATATGAAATTCAGTTAAGTCCCCACAAAATATATGTAAGATTGCAAAAACATCTGAACCATTTTTCATTAAAAATATCGAAGTGTTTTGAGAAAAATCGTCGATAAAAGTAGCAAAATATTGATAACCCAAACATGAAACAACATGACTAGGACCCCAAATATCAGAGTGAACTAAAGCAAAAGAAGACTACCAATCTTCGGCCTTGACTGTGGAGATACCTTCTCTCCAGTTGCCAAGATTGCATCTGTCCGGCTTTTTCTTGCCATAGCTGTTGTTCATCAACGGCCTCTCCATCAATTGGGCTTAAAAAAATGCCTTCCTAATAGTTCTTGTGAAAGCACTGGATATCTATTTTCTGAAAATTTATTGAACCATGGAAGTGAATTTTCAGGAATGTCCTGTTGGTACTTACAAAGATGTTGATGGTTCTGAGGCAGATCTTTGCATTCCTTGTCCTCTTGATCTTCTTCCAAATCGTGCAAATTTCATATATAAACGAGGTATCTTTGATGGTTTATATTGGCTTTATGTGCCTAACTTTGCTCTACCTCTAATTTTTAATACTTTTCTGTGTAGGGGGAGTTACAAAGCGCTCTTGTCCATATAAATGTATATCAGACAAGTATGGAATGCCGAATTGCTATACACCTCTAGAGGAGCTAATTTATACATTTGGGGGTCCCTGGCCATTTTCAGTAATGTTGTCATTCATTTTATTGCTTCTGGCTCTGCTACTAAGTACTTTGAGAATCAAGTTGATTGGTTCTGGTTCATATCATAGTTCGAGTTCAATTGAACACCATAATCATCACCGTTTTCCATATCTCCTTTCTCTTTCTGAGGTAGGTAGTATTCTGATACTGAAGTTTGCACTGTTTAATTAGGTCTTTCTGTGGCAATAATTGAGCCTTAACATACTATCTCTGAATTTATTCGATGCGTTATGTTTTATGTTTTTTTAAATAGGTGCGTGGAGCCAGAGCTGAAGAAACTCAAAGTCATGTACACAGAATGTACTTTATGGGTCCTAATACTTTCAGAGAACCCTGGCATCTTCCTTACTCGCCTCCCCATGCCATAATTGAAATTGTGTAAGAGAAAATACTTATTCACATGTGTATGTCATGGACTCTGATGTCATTTTACTTCTTGGACCATGTGCTGATAAATACTGGATCATGTATTTATTTTAGTCCAAATCACAAATCTTTGGTGTTGCTAAAAATCACAGCTATTCCATTTAGGTTTTAACTTATTTTACTCTGTACTTCTGAATTCTGATATTTGCCACCAAAAAAGCTTTTCTTAATAGTTTCTATAGCAAAAGACGTCTTGGTACGGGAAACTCTCCTCAAATGAAGATTCTACATCAAGCATCTGTCTATAAAGGAAAGATAAAGAAGCTCAGTTTGAGAGGCTAAATGATTGCTTAGCATTCAAATCTTTCATCATGATACTATAAAACTATTAGTCATGTAATATTAAACTATTAATACGCCTTCACCCAACAGGTTTTGGGACCCTGTTATCAACCAACTATCCCAATAGTATAAGTTGTTAGGTGAAAAGACACATTGATTGTTTTATATTACATATTTAATCTTTAACAATAATCATGGTTTTAATTATGATTTTATCCTAATGGGATGCAGGTATGAGGATGCTTTTAATAGATTTATTGATGAGATCAATTCTGTTGCTGCATATGATTGGTGGGAAGGATCGGTGCACAGTATACTTTCAGTTGTGGCATATCCTTGTGCTTGGTCTTGGAAGCATTGGCGGCGAAGAGTCAAAATTAGTCGCCTTCAGGAATATGTCAAGTCTGAATATGACCATTCTTGTCTACGCTCCTGTCGATCTCGTGCTTTGTATAAAGGGATGAAGGTTTGACTTGCAAAGCATTTAAAATCATGGAGTAAATTCGACAAACAAAATTCGTAGTTATTCACTTTTATTAATGTATTTTTTCTCAATAGTTAGAGACAGACAAGGTAGAATTATGTGGGGAAGCAGAAGGCTTTAGGTTTTAACATATTGAAATTTCTTAGGTGTACTATCAAGGATTCAGTTGTAATAAATAAGCAGACCGAAGGTTCATTGGGAATTTGGAAGTGAGGGTAAGGGTGATTTGCAGGTAAATAGGGCTTCCTAGCTAAGACCCAACGTCTGAAGAACAATCCAAGACCAATAATAGCCCAAGGCCTAGTCTGCTCACAACAGCATTAAAACTAGAGAAAGTGACAAAATTACTCCTAAATTGATTTATAATAACCGAAAAGTTTCTAGTAAATGTTATGGAATAATACAGTCATCGCGAAAAATCAAAGCTAAACTAAAATTCTTAAGTGTTTTAAAGTTATGATTTATTGATGCTAGTGCATCCTATGGCATAAGTGACTGGGTTTTCACTGAATATAATTATGTTGAATTTTCACCATCAAGATTTCACTTTTGGTTTAACTTGGAAAGACTTTAGCATGTGCAATAGTAGAGATTTGTACCAATGTATTTTTTCATCCATATTCTATTCATAAAAATGTTTCAACTTCTAAGAGTTATATCTTGATTAGTAGTATACTACCAGGATGTTTGTTGGTTATTTCTTCGTGATTATTTAGAGTTCCTATAAACAATCAGTAAGTTCATATTAAGCTAGAAGGTTACAACATTGCTGTATCCAAATTCAGAGGATGTTGTCATGTTTATTAATCTGAATCTCTTTATTTGCATACTCGACAATTATAAACAACAAGGTTATTTATGCATACACAAGTGCGACATTTAAATTAAATTTGTATTGTTTTCTCTGACAAACTGATATTTGAATTTAAGACCTAGCAACTAAAAGGGTTTCATTGTATTAAGTGAAGCATGCTTCCATCCATATTATTGTCTTTAATTTAAGGAACAATTGATGCAGGTTGGGGCAACTCCAGATTTAATGGTAGCATACATTGATTTTTTCCTTGGTGGTGATGAGAAGCGATTAGACATTGTATCAATTATACAGAAGAGATTCCCCATGTGCATAATTTTTGGTGGGGATGGGAGCTATATGGCGCCTTACAATCTTCACAGTGATACAATGTTGACCAACCTCCTCGGCCAGGTGTCTTGATTATTCCTGTTGTTAAGAATCTTAAGATTTAGCCAGTTGTTTTTTCTCTACACATAACTAATATACAAATTCCAAACTTTATATCTACAGCATGTCCCGGCAACAGTTTGGAATCGCTTTGTATCTGGACTGAATGCTCAGTTACGGACAGTGAGGCATGGTTCAATTCGTACCGCGCTAGGTCCTATTATTGATTGGATAAATAGCCATGCAAACCCCCAACTTGATTTCCATGGAGTTAAAATTGAGCTTGGATGGTTCCAAGCAACAGCTTCTGGTTACTATCAGCTGGGTGTTGTGGTAGCTGTTGGGGAATATTCCCTTCATGATTTGCACCAGTCTGATACTTGGGTTGGTACTGATGAAGCTATCAGGTAATTTACGACAATGAGTTAATGCTGCATACATTCAGACTGTAGCTTGGTTTATTCCAATTAAGCTAAATAACATGGCAAGGAATGAGATCAACCATTTCATTTTGAGTTGCATGATTCTATGAAATTGTTTTCATACATCCTAGGTGGAGATTAATACAGCAAGAATTCACGGTCTGTTTTGTAAATGCCTTATGTATAGTAGCTTCAAGGGATTTTTTTTTATGCTTATGACAGGAAAAATGTGGCACATGGAAGAAAGAATCTTAAGCAGCTACAGCATAATTGGCCATACATGAGCAATTCGTTATCTCTTAAAAGGATAACTGGAGGAATTAATGGTGGCCTGATAAATGATGCTACCTTAAGATCATTGGACTTCAAAAGAGACTTTCTATTCCCACTTTCTCTGATGTTGTGCAACACTAGACCTGTTGGTCGTCAGGTAGTTAAATTATTTTAGGCGATTCACCTCTCCCCAACTATAAATTGAACACTGTCTAATACATGATAATGCCATGTTTGTCTCAGGATACTGTACAACTGCTGATTACTTTGATGCTCTTAGCTGATCTTTCTGTCACTCTCCTCATGTTGCTTCAGTTCTACTGGATTTCACTTGCAGCTTTTCTTTCTGTTTTACTTATCCTTCCTCTTTCTCTACTTTCTCCATTTCCTGCTGGTTTGAATGCTTTATTCAGTAAAGAACCCAGAAGAGCTTCACTTTGTCGAGTTTATGCACTGTGGAATGCTACTTCTTTGTCTAATATTGTAAGTTCTGCTTATATTGTGATACCATTTGGTATCTTCCCATTGCCTGTGTAAATCATATGAGAAGCGAGCAACCTCCTGTAAAAATATGGACTATATAAAAATGTTTAGAGGCAACTGCGGAAATATATTGTCAAGCATATGAAAAAGCTCTAAATGCTATAAGGCAATTACTTAGAAATATCGAAGTTGCAAATAAGGCTTGTAGTACAGTTTTTTCATTTGAATAACACAATATTCAGTGGTAAAAAGTTATTTGGGATATAAGGAGAATAGTGTTGAAAACAAATTTTAGATAAGGAAGAAGGGAAGAAAAAGAATCGACTATGAATTATGATCATGATTTGGTAAATAAAAGAGTAGGTACTAATCCTTTAAAAATGGAAACTGATCATGAAAGTACAAGACCCTTACTTAATCTTTAATTAATAAACATAAAAAATTCTAGGCATATTGATTTTTTAACTTTTTAAGATTTAAGATATGTTAATTCATGCGATGATGTGAAATATATTTTCTGCTTATCTAACATGTGTGTGCACACGTGTGCAGGGAGTGGCTTTTATTTGTTGCCTCCTTCATTATGCACTATCCCACTTTCACTACCCTGATGAGGCAAGTACACGGAATATTAAGAGGTAATGAGTTTCTTAATGGCATCATTTTATATCAAACAACAGCAGCGTATATTACATTGGTTTTATCTTGTTTTGATGATTTTGCTTTGTTTATTATAATTTTTAGCTGCTTACGTGCTTTTAGAACTTCTTGGGTGTAATTTTTTTAACCTGGTACTCTGTTTTCTAAGTTTTGATGGAATGCTCTTGCAGGGAAGATGATAAATGTTGGCTTTTACCCATCATCCTTTTTGTATTCAAGTCGGTGCAAGCCCGATTTGTGAATTGGCATATTGCGAATCTGGAAATCCAGGATTTTTCTCTATTTTGTCCGGATGCAGATGCCTTTTGGGCTCATGAATCTGGTTTATAACAGAAAAGAAACACGAACATTAGAATGTGAACATCCATGAGGAGGCTTTATTTGGTGTGGGACCTTGCTGTGTGAATATACTCAGAGATGTACAGGAGACTCAAGTACAGTTTTTGCGCTCATCGCTTCCTTGTTAAAAGTTATAGAGTCAGGGGATAATAATAATACGAAAGATTCATACTTGTAGTAGTGTTTTGTTTTTAATTTAATTTTTGCTGGTAGCCATTTCCTTCTTTCTTTTGTGTATTGTAATAGTAAATTTGCAATTTTTTAAAGCATTTTTTTGCCACTAAATTATGATACTAGTCTTTAAGTAAAGATATTAACGAGTAAATCAAAATTTTGATCATTGAAATTGTAAGGATCACAATTTTTTTTTTTTTTTTAAAAAATCAATTTAAATCCTCAAATTGCAAGGGTTGAACAATTTAAATCTTCAAATTTGCAAAATGATAATTTAGTTTTTCAACCCAAAAAACTTCACAAACTCATAAGATTTTCTTGTCCCATTATTTTCCAATGAATGTCAAAATTTACATATTGATTTTTGCTGTAAATGGTGTCGTACACTAAGTGACCGAAGTTCATGAGTAGTACGCCGAGTGAGTTCGAACGAAAAAGAGATGGGTCACATGTTGACGTACTTAAATACCAAAATATTTCGTAGTCTAAATAATTTTGATATGCAATTTTTATACCGCTACACTTTATTTCTAGCTAGAGGGTCATCAAGCTAAGCATTTCATAATCTCAACGTTGCATTCATAATTTTATAATTTTAGCTAATACATTTTTTTATGAAAATCATAGTGATTATATAAATATTAATAAAATTGTCTGTTGGTAAAAAAGTTGACTTATAAGAATGTGAGTGCAACTTCCTCTTCTAGTTCAAAGACATTGTTGATGGATAATCTATAAGTACATATCTTTGAGCTTTATGAGTCTTAAAGTCTTTTCTGACATTTTTGATTATTCCTCAAAATTCAATTCATACTTTTGTTAAAAAAGATAAACATTAAAATATAAAATTGAGTAAGTGTTCTTAGCAGAACTCTTACGTTATAGTGAGAATGAGTTCATTGGTTATGAGCGGTTTATCCACTAGAAATTCTCTCGATGGTTATTAATGACAAGTGCATACAAAACAAAGAAAGATGAACAAGGAGATAGGAAACGTTGTAAAATATTTATAAAAAAGAAAAAATTGGTAAACTTTCAAGTTAACTCTTAAACTCGTAAGAGTTTATGATTCTAGAGTCATAATAACGAGTTAACTCAAACTATCTATTTAGTAAACTCTTACGTGTTTGAGTAAACTATGATAAAATCGATAAATTTTTTATTTTATTAATAATTTACAATTCTACATTGATTTGAGTTTAAAATGTGAAATTTTGATCAATATTATTTGAACTCTGATCTATTTAGCGATTTTACATAATATTTTTTTGATTTTAAAATATAAACTTACAATTTTAATGTTGTCGTGAGTGATAACTATTATGCATATATATATATATATATATATATATATATATATATATATATATAATATCCTACCTTTATTATAGAGATGAATTGTTAAATTAGTCTTAGTCTTATTTTAATGATATTATATTATCTATATATACCATATATTGATTATTTTCATATATACTCACGAAATGAATCCACGAGTCAAATCTATGTAAGCTCTCCAAATTTACCAAGATCTTGAGTTCAAAAACTCGGAAACAAGGCCATACTATACACACTCAAAGATGGAAAAATAGATTTTTTTTAAAGTTAGACAACCTTTATATACAATGCACCACAAACTAAGAACTATACTTAAAAATCACTCAAAGCTCTAACAACACAATACTTCTCGAAATATAAGTTAGCAACTCTCATTATCTTTACATCTATAGCAGTGACTTGATTAATGTCAGTTCGATAAATTGAATTGAGAGAACCGTTCGTTTTTTATTAATCAAACTAACTTCAATTAAGTCATTATCTCAATCATAAAGACCAAGAGGACCATTTTGAAGAGTGTCGTCGATCTTTGTTAAAATTTTAAGTGATTTTGAAATGCATAATCTACAGTAGATCATCTATAAAAATAGACCGTCATATCATTCACGTTAAACCAGAGTCAGATAAAATAAAAAATACAATGAAAAGTGAAAACACAACTTGCTCGCGATCTAACTACATGAACCAAATGAACCAAACAGTCTAATTCGATTTATCAAAACGTAGCACGTATCTTTCATTCTTTTCAATAACTTCTTATCTATTTTATAAACATTATATTACTAGTTCAATTTAGAAATGAAAACTGTCCTGCCTTGTAAACAACTCAAGCCAACATACCTTTATACAACATTGCAATCAAGCCAACTGGCCAAACAGGAAACAGACTGGAAATAGATAGACACATTTAAAAGATAACTTTAGTGCTTCCTTGTTCATAAAAAATAATGGTTTATACACAGTAAAATAGCCACAGGCTAAAAAATTAACTCAACCAAATGAGACTAGGGAAGAGGGTAGTACAAAGGAGAGAGTAAAAACATTTCTCAGGTTTAATAGGCCCAACTGGGCAAAAGCAAAAGAAAAATACTTACAAAAAGATTATGAAGTGGTGTCTTGATAGATTATACTACTGCAAACAATAAGAAGGGTCCAAACATTTCTACTTAGTACTGAAACCCTTCTTAGTGTTCAAAGTGATATTCCCTATCATGTCTCAAGAATACATGCAGATGTCAGCTCCCTTTCAACCTGGTGGTGGTTTCTAGAGTTTTGCTCCATCACGGCCTGCTGAATAGATTGAAATACTCACTCCCCAATACAACAACAATTAAATCATTATGAGGCCTTCAAGGATAGTTACATCTTTGAGTGTTGTCTCCAAGGGCACCCACTGTCAAAAGCTTGCTCTAACACATCCTCCATTCGTTTTGCAGGTAGTATCTATTTATTCATTTCATTGGTACATTATTAAGGATAACGTAAAACATAAAATATGCAGATACATAGTAGTCTTATAAAACATACAATAGTAAAGAATGGACAGGAAATAGTGTTAAATATTTCACAATAGTTTACGAAAATACATGTCTAACCTAGTATCAACTACTAAACTATGCTCAGTTCACAACTACAAATTGAGCAAACGTGCAGGAATACAATAAAGAAAGTTACCTCCAAATTAGACAGCACCGATGATGGTACTTCAACCAAGTCCTTTAAGTTCCTTTCAGGTAGGATGACTCTCTTAATACCATATCTATGTGCAGCTAGTATCTGTAAATATTGATATAAATCAGAATATCATGCCACATTTTTTTAGCCATAAGAATTTTTGTCACTGAAGAATGTTCATTTAGATTTGATCAATTCATTTAAGCCAGGTATAGATGGTGTTTGTATATAGTGAATACTGAATAGTGAGTTAACCAGCTTATTGTTTTTCTGTCACAAACAGTTGCATTAGTTAACTTAGCATGTCGTATCCAGTAAGTTCTAATATCCACCATTCATAAGCATTGAGGAGCTTAATTGTGCATGTCCTGCCATAAGGAATCACTTTACTAATGGTTTTACAGCAGTGCCAATAATGCAAAATCAATTTCATATTCGCAACTTCCCCTGAAACTTACTTTATCCTATATGATTTTAACATCCATCAAAAAGTTTACACCGGTCATTAGAACGCAAGAAAAGTACCTTATCCTTGATACCACCAACAGGTAGTATTAAACCCCTCAACGTCATCTCTCCAGTCATAGCGGTATCAGATCTCACTCTTCTCTGACTGAAAAGTGAAACCAATGCTGTGACTAATGTCACACCAGCTGAAGGCCCATCTTTAGGTACTGCGCCCGCAGGGAAATGTATATGTATATCACGGCCCTCCAACAGATTAACGTCCTCCGCAGCAGCCAGTTTGAGATCAGCTGCTCTTGCTCTTACCTGTAAATCAATTTTTTATAGTCTGTGAAACAATTTACATGTCTTGAATTAATACAAACATCAACTTCTGTGCATTATGTGTAACAGTGAGAAGGCAAGTGTTCAAATGCACACAAACTTGAGCTAGCCAACGATCATTGGCACCAATGTCGAGCAGATAGAACTGAAATGGCTAAATTTAGCCTCAAAATAGAACAAAATGTCACTCCTATTCATTGTAAGACACAATCAAGACAAAGGTGGGTTGAAACTTATTAAGAAATAGGTGGTTACCCATGTTAGTGCGATTTGAGCTGATTCTTTGATAACATCACCAAGTTGTCCGGTAAGATGCAATTCACCCTTCCCTACCATTTCTGTAGCCTCCACAAACTGAACTTCTCCACCAAAAGTAGTCCAAACCAGCCCAACAGATATCCCAGGGGATGCAACACGTTCTGCTGCTTCTCTTCCATCGAACTTTGGAGGCTGCATTTGATGACATCAACCAATTAGGCATTTTTGACTTTTTAAGCATATTATAAAATATAATTTCCCCAGAAGATTACTTATGTAAGATCTCTTTCAAGGGTATTCAATCCCTGTTTATATCAAAGCCACACTGTAAAAGTTCATTTAAACATGGCAATGCATTCACAGTTGCTAGGATTTGCATAAACAGAAAACATAATTGCCTGAGGTAAATGCAAGATTATATGCCGAGTTTTTAAAGGCTGTAGATTCCAGTTGCTTAGGGGCAGCCAACAACTTTTCATAGAATTTTATTTATTTCTTTGTGAGGTTTTTTGGTGGGGGGTTGGATGGGTAGTTTTTGAAACTTCAATTGAAACTAAACAAAAGTTTGCATAGAAATTACCCCAAGCACTTTTTCAACCATAGCTTCATCAACAACCAATGGAGAGGTGATCCTAAATGTGTTTGAAATGTCACGGTTGTTGACTCCCATTGGTATCACTTCCATTTCCACTTCAGCGCCATCAACAAGTCTGTTTTCTAGAAGTGGTGTAGTAAGTCTCTCTACTCCTTTGTTGAGTGGAACTACCTGTTCCTGCTCTATTACTCTTACTGCAGCAGCACGAGCAAGAGCAGCTAGATTCCTTTCCAAATTTCGCACACCAGCTTCCCTAGTATATCTCTGAATAACAAGTTGCACCATTGCCTACATCAACAAAGTTGCTAATTAATGTCCTCCACAACAGAATTAATTTCTAAGACAACAACCTGTAAAAAGAGTGTTTCTGTGTAATTTTACAGTATGCTTCACAACAGAATTACTTCAAAGAAGTTGCTAATTGAAATCCTATACAACATAATTACTTTCTAAGACAACAACCTGTAAAAAAAGTGTTTCTGTGCAATTATACAGTTTGCCTTACACCACTTAGTTTTAATGTGTTATTTTAGCATGGCGGACAATATAAGAAGAGAACGCAGCCCCAATTCTGATGCTCAAATAACAAAATGTTTTTTAAGCGTAAAACATAGAAAACACTAACTTTCCAATATCATGAGAATTGGACAAAGATGCTACAATGGATAGCTATAGTATTGTATTTCTAGGCCACACATTTAAACCCAGGTAAATTTCATAATAAGTCACTGGTTTGCTGTCAGTAATAGAATATTATTTGTTGGTTTAATGTTTTATCATACAAGGATGACAACCAAATCATTTGCACTTCTACTGAATGAGAACAAACTTTTTATTGTTCAGAGATTTCCTTTTAAGTCAATAAATTAAATTCTTTTTCAAAAATATTAATAAAACAAATACCTTTGGAATTTGAAGAAACTCAGAACTCAACCCATGTTGATCCAGAACTCTTGGAATTAAATGCCGCATGGCTATTTTAAGCTTTTCCTCTGGTGTGTACCCTGGAAGCTCAATGACTTCCATCCTGTCAAGGAGAGGTGGAGGAATCGGTTGCGCCTTATTTGCCGTAGCAACAAAAATTACCTTGGATAGATCGAATGGAACATTCAAATAGCTGGATAACTTAAGGAACGACTTTGGACTGTTCATTTATTGTAATAGAATGAAAAAAAGGTGGAAATAATGATCTAGTTCTGGTAAACTGCGGATATATCAGGATATGCATAACATTAACAAAATGTCCTTAAAAAATGTTTACTAACACTAGTATTCACTTATCATGGCAATTTCCCATGCAAATGGGCAAAGGCATGTCGAACCTACATAAAAATATAGAAGGTTGCTCATCTGCCCCAAATACACTACCATAAAAAAGATATTTATATAAATTATTATAATTTATTAACTAAGATGAGAGGAAAACATATTGAAGAGTACAGGATACTGGTCATTGAATGTTTTATTTTGCTCAGGATCAAGAACCTCTAGCAGTGCTGAAGCTGGATCCCCACGAACATCAGAACCTGTCTTGTCGATTTCATCAAGCAAAATGACGGGATTGCATACACTAACTCTCTATCAGGCAAATATATAAGCATCTATTAGTCTAAATCATACCCAAAGGAAAACAAAGCAACTAAAAAGTATTATGATTTTTTTCTTGTTTGGTCTAATCTTATTGCATGCCCTTTAGGATTTCAAATATATGTTACCGTGTGTGCTGAAAAGAAAAAAAAAATATCCTTGCTTCTTTAAAATACTTCTTTCAAGTTCAAAAGTAAATATTAATTCATGATGACTTCTCCATCAGTATCTTCATTTTTATTTTGTATCCATAGTCTACAATAACTAGAATTCTGAAACTTACATATAAACATACATAATTAGGAAATGGACATCACTAAAAAATTGGAAAATATAATGCAGGTAATTTTCCATATTTAAATTGAAATTTAACCTTCAGCCCATCTATAAGCCTCCCAGGCATACTTCCAATGTATGTTCTCCTATGTCCTCTAATATCAGCCTCATCCTTGACTCCTCCAAGGGATATGCGCACAAATTTTCGGTCCAAAGCAGCAGCAATAGAAGATGCCAATGATGTTTTCCCAACACCGGGAGGTCCGACGAAGCACAACACAGGACCCATTGCATCTGGCTTAAGCTGCGATGGATACATCGTAATCAGAATTACCAGACACACATGAAATTGTAGAGTAGTAGATATTTACAAGCGGGTATATAGTAATAGAGTATTGACAACCTTACGAACAGCTAGATATTCAATGATCCGTTGCTTGACCTTAACTAAACCATAGTGATCGCTGTCGAGGCGCTCTTGTGCAGCTCTTAAGTCCAGTTCATGCTCTTTGCTGGCCTTCTGCCATGGCAGATCAGCAAGAAGTTCCAGGTAAGTCTGTGAACTGTTATACCCAGGTTGCTGAGGCTGCATTTTTTTCAGTCTCCTGAGGGAATCACAATAAAATCAACTGAGTGTCTGCCACAATAAAATCCTCACCTTACAAGGCAGTTTTGAAGGGTTGAGTTAAACCTAAAAATCCTCACCTACTCTAGATCCGTTGTCGGAACTCCCGTATTATCTATGCACTAGACCCAACATCCCAAGGTGTGAGGGAGTATCTTGGAGAAAAACTTAAGTCCCAAAATTGGTAGGGATATGGCGTAAATAAAGTTTGGACAATCCTCCCCTTACAAGCCAGTTTTGAAAGGTCGAATTTAGACACAAAATCTAAGAATTTGCAACTATGATTTTGTTTTTAAGTACCTTAACTCTCTAAGAGCAAGCTTCCAGATATTTTGTGGCATTCCTGCACTTTGCATCTTCCTTTCTAGGGCAGCCAGGTCATCCTCCTCATCATCATTATCACCAAGTTCCTCTTTTATAGCCTTCATCTGAGTATATATTTTCACACAAAAGAATGCAAAAGCAGTCCAATCAGATAAAGTCCCAACAAAGACAATATGTATAAACAAAATTAAAATGTTTCTCTGCAGCAGAGCTGGCCATGGTCCAAGACTTTCGAAATCTTTGGCATGATATTTCACAGTTTACATACTGCTTCCGTAAATAAAATTAAAGACACCATTTAATTTGTAATTTTTCTTCTCTAGAAGAAAACTAGTCTAATTACTCATTACTGAAATGTATGTTATCAGAGATAGTACCATTTCAATGCATGTAATGGCTTGAAGGCCAATTTTTTTTAATATTATGCATGTAAACCATAATCTACTGCTCTCAGAAATTTCAGTAGGTAGAGAAATAACCATTTGAGCAACAAAGACACAGTGATCATGTTAAATAAACCTCTATCAAAACCATGAGATAAGTTGAGGCACTATGGTTTTGCACAAAACATTGTTTCTCTTAGTTAGCTGATAAGCCTGTATTGCCTTAATATAGACGTAAAACCGTACATACCAAAGAAAGTCCCAAATATTAGATAAATCAGCGCTTGAGCTAGGCTAAGAGAATTGTTTAGAGGGATTTTCCATCTGAAATCATAATCCCTTAATTTTTATGGCTTAGAACATGTAGTTCACCACAACATAAATCTTTATCAATGTTTCCCCTATACTTTCATCCGCATCAGAAGTATATATCAACAGGATGTTGAGAAAGCTAACCTGCTGGCGCAGAAGAAATTCTTTTTGAGATTTTGATAGTTGTCCTTCAACTTTTTGTGTAATTTTCTCAGCTACACGAATTGACTGTTGGCAGTAGACACCAGTGGAATCAATAGACTAGTAATAGGAAACAAACCTCAAGGAAGCATCATTAACTGTATGACTTGCCTGTAAGTGCCTATCAACCAATTCAGTTGCTTTTGAAAGCCTCACTTTAGCATCAACAGAATCCAACATTGATAATTGTTCTTCAAAACTTATCTCAAAGCTAGCAACAAATATATCAGCCAACTTGTGAACAGGAACAGTCTCCAAAAGAACTTTTGTCCTTCCACCAGTACTTTGTTTCTACAAAAAGAAAAACAGTAGCTACTAATTCCCATGCAAATGCCCATAATACCACAAAAAAATAGACTACAGCCATAACACGGTAGTTTACACCAACCAACCAATTGGACTAAGAACAAGCTATCAAGAAATAGGTCCACAGGCAATATTTCATATAATATATTTAAGGAATACTTTATGCAATCACGGATTTATAATGATATTCTTCAACCATCTAAATCAGCCTGCTAGAGGCTTTTGTTGATCAATGCTCATGAAATAGGTCCACGTTTTTCATGTTTGTTGCAGAGGTATTTATGCTATATTGTTACAAGCTTTTACCTGCTCCAAAACAGAAATAAGCTCCATGGCAGTAGCTTTAAATTGACGTGATAACATTATGAAATCAGGGTCGTGCTCCACCTGTTCCATCTCTAGATTAGAAAAACGGAAGCAACTCAGCATCTTCAAAGATAAATAAGTGTACGAAGTTGACACACTTAAGGCATACGATTGAGAAATTGAACATTGGTGTCATTAAATATGATCTTTCAACATATTTTCTAAGTAGGAAACTGTTTGCATTATATAAATCTTAAGCTTTTCTCGAATTAGAATAAAAACTTATTAGCTTCTCATGCAGAATAACATATCTGAGCTGATGTACTAATTATTAACTTGGCACATGTTTTGATGATCTATGCATTCATAGAAAGACGGCAAAAGCTCAATTTCAGAACAATGTGTGAAAGTAACATCACAAACTTGTGATAAAGAAAAAGATGAACAATTACCAGTCTTAGTCATCTCAAGAGAAGAGATTCTAGCAGTATGGTATGCTCCTCTTGTGCTTAGTTCCTGGACACTAAATCTGCACAAACCTTCAAGAACAACTATATATGTGACCCTCCCACTTGGTTTCTCCACTCCCCTGGACAAGTGTAATGCTCTAGCAGCTACCCCCCTGGATTTCAAGGTCTATTAAAATTCAACTCCATTTGAAAATTTTATTTATAAAAAATTCACAAAGATAACATATTCAATCCATAGCATTCAAAAATTGCGGGGTGATATGATATGAAAAGTTCAAGTTAGAAATATGAAAGAAGAACAATCAATTTAGCAGAAAGAAAGAAACAACAAACTAAATCAAAATCCATTAGACTGATACAACTTTGTAGAGATGGTCTGATGAACTGTTAGAATGTATTCCCTCTGATATCAATTATAAGCAAAAAGTGCTTACATTTATTGGACTCAAATATAAGCAAATGTCAACTAAGCAATACACATTTAGTGTTATTATTCCAAAATACCCTTGAATTAATTTCTTAGTGTTGTGAGTGGATGATCATTATAATTAGGAGCAGGTTAGTAAATGTATTTATTTTTTATTTACACGAAACCAAGAAAATTAAATGCCCTTAACTACCAATTAAGTAGGTAATTTTGCTTATAATTGAGTATAAGTATAATTTGACCTCAGATTCTTAATGTGACAGAAAAGATGTTCAGCTGAGCTATACCTATTATGCCACTGAACAACATCGTGCTGAATTTTGGCATGAGAATCTGATGAACCACCATGAATTTTTGAGCTTTGGTCTAGAGAATCTACACCTTGAGATAAAGTGGGACCCAGTGGTGACTTAGTTTCAGCACCAGAAGCAGAATCACGTACTGGTAAGATTCCAATCAACCCTTTCTCTTCACGCTGCCACAGTTCTTGTTCCACCAACTTTACACTGCATTCAATTCAATTCAATTAAGAAAAATTCATTAATTCAATATTGGAGGAGCCTGAAGTAACAAACCTGGTAGGTGAAGTGCAACGAATTCTGATGATGGCGCCAGGTAAGAGAACTTTGTTTCTGAATGGAAGTATTGCTAACCGATTCGGAAGCTCAACTGAATCCGCCATGTTTTCTGATCAGCGAGAGAAAAAGAATCGAAATCGGTTAGGTTAGAATAATAATAATAATGAATTGAATATATATAATATAATTGCATAAATGATTTTTGGATAATAACACAGATTATACCGTTATGTTGGATTTAACTTAACTCCACTCAACTCTTTTTCAGTAGTATCACATTTGGGGATTTTGATTTCAGTGTAAAATTGGCGTGACGCGTGGTTGTGATTCAATTGAAAAAATTGGAAATTGCTGCTTCTTATTTTGGTTTGGCTTGCTGTTGCCTAACCAACTTGTCATATTTTAATATTGGCTTAATTGCAGTTTTGTCTCTCTATTTTAGTTGAATTACAAAAGTAGTCTTCTATCTTATTTCTCTCAAGTTTTGGTCTTCAAACTGAATTTTAGTTAAAACTTGATCAAATGTCAGCTTTTTATGATCATAAATTTCAAGTATAATTTGCACCACGAGATCTTGTGACTTAAATAAACACAAAAAAATGACATTTCATCAATTGTTTAACCAAAATTCTGTTTTGAGGACTAAAACTGGAGAAAAATAAAATAGGAGGACAATTTTCGTGATTTAGCTAAAATAGGGGGACCAAAACTGCAACTAAGCCTTTAATATTCGTCACTCGTCATGCATATCATTGGTCAATCTATTCGTCCAAAATCAATTATCATTACCAACTTCGACTAGGAGTGGACAAAATAATTCGACCCGACATAACCTGTCTGACCCATGTTAAAGTTGGGTGACGCAGTCGGGTTGAAGTGGGTAGTCAGGTCCGCGCAGAAGAAATATTGGGTTTATAAGAATTAAGTATGTGGGGTCTGGGTGTATGATTTAGACCCACAGGTGACTGAACCCGACCGTCCCTCTCTTTTAGTTGATTCACAAAAATAGTTCATCCATTTTATTTCTCTCTAGTTTTGGTATCTCAAATAAAATTTTGATCCAAAATTTGATGAAATACTATTTTTTAAAGTCACACCACACCATTTATGATCATAGATATTATTTACAATTGTTGTACCACGAGATCTTGAGGCATAGTGTAGCTTAAATAAACGCAAACAAATTACATTTCGTCAACTTTTAGATCAAAATTTTATTTCGAGGACCAAAAATGAGAAGAAACAAAATTGAGGACTACTTTAGTGATTCAGCTAAAATAGGAGGACAAAAACTGTAATTAAGACTTATTATTATTATTATTTGTTTGGCCAAAATAAAAAGAGGTTTGGGTTGATTGACCTAGCCACCACAGTCCCAAACATCAAGTCCAATAACCAAAATATGAATTAAAATGATTACACCATGCACTCAACACCTAAATTTGTCACCTCTTAAAACACATGAAAAAACAATTTTATCTTTTTAATTATTTATAATAAATTTTAAAATTGATAGTTTTGAAAGTTTCAAATTTTTGAAACTTTCAGAAGTTTCAAATTTTCGAAATAAGGATTACATTTTGAAAATTTGGAAAGTTCCCAAATCTATAAAGTTTTGAAAGTTTCCAAATCTTAAAATTTTCGAAATAAGGATTACATTTCGAAAATTTAGAAAGTTTCAAAAGTTTCCAAATCTTGAAGTTTTTGAAATAAGGATTCCATTTCAAAAATTTAATTTTTTTTGAAAGTTTCCAAATTTGAAAAGTTTCGAAATAAGGATTACATTTCGATAATTTGAAAAGTTTCTAAATCTGCAAAGTTTCAAAAATATAAATGTTGAAAATATAAGATGTGGGGGTGTAGGATAGAATCCTCATGAATTAAATATTGAAAATATAAGATATGAAGTTCTGCTAGGGTTTGTTCATCCTCACTGTCACACCCTCGCCCGAACTTTCACACCCTCACCGCCTCACCATTTTGCCGCTCACATCCACTCTCACTACCTCACCCTCACTCTCGTCTCTCAGCCTCATTTTCGCCGTCTCACTTTCATATCTCAAATTCACTCTCAGCGTCTCATTCTCATCACTCGGCCTCACTCATGCGGTCTCACTCTCATCTATGAGACTCACTCTCACTCTTCCTTTCAACCCGTTTTTACCCACTCACTCACAACCATCACCCCGATGGCCCAAATCCGATCGACTCGAAACAAAAAATGAACGAGATTGAGCTAATAGTTACAACCCGCAGATGGAATCAGTTTTGGTGTTTTGACTCGAATCTGGCCGTACTTGACCGATGTCGACCCCTACTTTAACCGGAGTGATCATTTTATCATCAAACTAACAAATTTACTACCTACACCCATCACTTTACTACCCACACCCTTCATTTAAAAAAACAAAACAAAATATCCAAAATATCCTTGAATATTTATAATATTCTTTAACTCCATTTATTCTTTCATCACCATTTTTAACCACTTAAAACTCACCTATCACAAAATTAATATAACTCACCCATCATAACTCATAATCATTCAAAACATACATTAATTACTCATAATTTGCACCCCATCAGCTCTCTCGTTCACATTGTGGTTAAAGTGACCCAAGAAAGTATGTTTATTGTTATGTTTGAGTTCGTAATTTTTTCTTTAAAATCTGAAGATTTTACGTGAACTTAGTTGATGTACGTTGTAACATTACGTGAACTGGTACGTGAATTAAGTTAGCGTAAATATACATGATTTAAGATTGCGTAATTAATAGAATTTTAGACCCATTGGTGGTACGTAAATTGAGTTCACGTACATTGTAAAATTCCATATAGTACGTGAATTTAGTTCAGGTAAACGTACTTGAATTCACATAAACGTACTTAAATTGAGTTTACGTAAACATACTTAAACTGAGTTCACGTACATTATAAAATTTTAGAATTTTGAAGATAAAAAAAGAATAAAATCTTAAAGATGAACATGAATGAATGAGATTAAAATCAAATATTCAATAAATAGGTAGGGTATTTTGTGTAATTTGCTTGTTTGTTTGTTTATTTTTTTTAAATAAGGGACGTGGATAGTAAAGTGAGGGGGTGTAGATAGTATTTTTGTCAAGCTAATTTCACAGTTATTGCGTATTTGTAGAAATAGATGAGGTTTTTTATTAGATATTAAATTTTTAATAATTTAAATATATATATATTTTTAATTTTTGACATATATAAATATATTATTATAAAAGAGAATTGAAGTCAGATATCGTACAAATCCAGATTCATCAAAATGACATGTAAAATATTAAAATAGATTTTAATTTTATTGATATATTAGTTCGTTAGTCTATTTAAATATATATCTAATTACTTATTCAAAAATATTAAAATAAAATAAATTTTTAAATAGACTAAAAGACCACACTATACTTTTATTAAGTTAAAACTCATGCATAAAAAATAAATTGACTTAACAGCTTAATTTCTTTTGACCGACTAAATTCATGCGTCACAAAAGCTAACTCAGTCTAACCAATTCAAATTCATTTATACTTGATGTCACAATGAATACTACTTTAGTAAGATAAATAATCTCAAAATAAATGTCATTTTCAATTTTTAATTAACGTTAATATTTTCTTTTATACCCTTCAATTATTATTATATACATAACATCCAAAAAATTAATATATTTTATATTAGTAATAGTAGAAAACATATTAATAATTAAAATGAATAATTTAATAAAATAATTTTTTTTAATTATTATATTTTTTCAATGAGTGTATAGCAATCTTATACTACACTTATTACTAAATTTTTGCGCTACTAATTCGTTTACAATAGTGTTTGATATATTTTCAATTCCTACAAGAAAACTAACAAGTGAAAGTAAGTAGGAATTTTACTAGATGTGCTAACTACGGTTTATAACAACCTATAACTTATGGATAACAACTGAATTTTCTATAGTAGCTTGCTCTATAGTTTTGTCCAATCATTAAGTTGTTTGGGTGAAAAATCCACTGTATGTAATCAGAAAATCTCTCAAGAAAAAGGAAAAAATAAATGAGATGAACAACTCGGGACTTTTTGATTTGATCCTAACAATATAAGGAGACAAATTGAACGGTGAGAAAGGAATGAGTGGACACAAACATAGTACAAAAAACAATTATTGGTTATAATTTCTTTCTCAAATGAGGGTGGTGAGGCCGAGAGAAAAGAAGAGTATTATTGGGTTAGGGCTAAATCTAAATGGCTTACAAATACTGAATATTTTTCATTGTTTTGTAATTTTATAAGTCAGACTAGACGAGTTACATGAGTATCAGTTTAATCAAATCCAATATGTGAATTTCAATTTTTTATGTACAAATATGGAATTTGTGTTTTGAAGTGCTGCCAGTGGTTGTAGAATAGCTCATTTTAACCATCACTCAATAAAACAAATGCGGTCTTAATTCCTAAAAAAATAACCCGCAAAGTATGATATATTCTAGATTTTAATTTTCTTCATAACATTGTCTATAAAATTATGTCTAAGGTATTAGCGAATAGATTGAAAAGAATAAAACTATTCCATTCTTGCTAGATTAAGTGCAATTTATTTATGGTAGAGACTGTAGGTATTACCAACAAAAAAATAGACCTCCGTCCCCACCCTACTTTTTCCTCCTTTGTGTTGAAGAGTTATCCACCCTTCTCTGTAAGCTAAAGGGTAAGGGTTGACATTCATGCTAGTAAATGTGCTTTGCAAAGACTTATTGATCGTAAGTTAATGGTTATGTAATTTTCTGGATTTTGCACCGCTGATTATTTCCCATTTTTTCGTGCTTCCTCCATAGAGACTCAAATAATGCAGAATATTTAAAAATATATGAGAAAACTTGTGACTATGCATCAATTTTCAAGGGTCCAAAACCTTTTTTAGCAAAGATGCTTCAACTGATAATCATTCTCGATCTCAAGTTTATCAATGTGCCAACCAAGAAAAGAAGACTACACAACTTGTTATTATACACAATCAAATAAAATGCCACCTCAGCCATCAAATATAATGTTCAAATCACGTGTCACAAAACAGCCAAATCTTCTTCTAAGGCGACCCCTCTTATGTCATATTTGGCTTATCAAAAGAAAAAACAAGCCAAACGCGACTTTACAGTAGTCCACACTCCACACATCAGCAACACAAGGATAAAATGGATAATTGCATGTACTCTTTCGCAGTTGCCACTTGGTACTTTTTTAGGCTTCATACAACAAACAACATACCACAGAATGAATCAGTGAATCAGAGAGAATACTAGGTACACTACATTATACCCATTCAAGTTCAATCGAAAATAATAATCACAAGAAAACAGCCTCCACGATTTTCATCTTGCATTGCTGTCTTTTTTTTGTTGTTTCTGTTGGTATTTTCTTCTTTTGCAAGGCACATCCACAGATACAGAAGCTCCAAAAGATTAACACATCGGATTATGGTGATTGCAACTGAGAGTGAGGCCCATCACGGACCCTCTTGGGCTTCCAGTCAGATTCTTCCTTGGTTTGTCGTAGAGCAACAAAATGCAGGGCATCACTCTGTACTTGATAAATATGACAGGTCCATGGATATGAATCAGGTGCAGACCAAACCTTTTGATCTTCAAATGGTGTTTCCTCAACCAGAGACTCAGCAATACAATGAACAAGATCAGGCTCTGGTTCCATATAGCCAGCAACGGCAACACACCCAGGAGAAAGAAATCCATCTGGAGCACGTGGGTGCCAAATTGACACTGGACTGACATAGTCTTCTAAGCAATTTCTCCATACCTACACAGGGTGTCAGACCGTTCTTAGGTGATAGGACATGAATATTATAATCTAGTGAATCTACTCAACCATGATTACCATTTTCTGCTACCACAAACATTTGGAAAAAGCAAAACAGAAAAGCAACCTATCATTTTTTCTATCAAATGGCAGTTAGATGTCAAAATGCCTACATAATTAGTTCTTGTGTCACATTCAATGGTGTTGACCGAAATCTACCAACTACCAACTGATACTTTATATCATTTAAAAATTAAGGATTTAATTAATGGCAATGTTGCATGGGACGGGGTGTTGGACGGTAAAAAACCAACAAAGGATAAAATAAGTGTAACATAAATGTGAATATGACATTGAATGTGTGAATAGACAAGACGAGATAAAATTAAGAATGACAACATTAGAGAGAGAATTGAGATAACACTTATTGTAAAAAAGATGGTAGAAATTCAACTTAGGTGGTTTAGACATGTGGCGAGAAGACTTATAGATTTTGAAGTAAAGAGAGTAGATCAAATGGAGGATAGTCAAACCACTAGAGGCAGACCTAAAACAACTATAAGAAAAACTATTAGGAAAAACTATTAGGAAAAACTTAAAGATTAATGAGCAAGAAAAGGATATGCTATATGATAGAACGCCACAACGTCGTTTGATCATGTAGCCGACCCTCTCGGTGGGATAAGACTTGGTTGTAGTTGTATCATCCTTTTAGGACAATTCATTTTGTTTTAATCCCCAAGCATATTCTTTATTTCACAATGAAATAGCATAACAAACCCTTGAATAGCAAGAAAGTGTAGTTATATGTCCAAAGAAAAAAAAATTGAAACGTAAATTACTTGAAATATGCCATAAATGAGTGAAAAAAAAAACTACTGACTTTTTCATCCCATCCTATTTACCTCCTCTCCCTATTCTTTCCCCCCGAAAAGCTGAGCCATGATGTTCTATTTTTGATTTCTGGGAGTTGGGAGAGTAGTTAACCTTTAATATTTGCACAAAGTTGTCCGACATCTGGGTAGTTAATCCCAAATAGCGGTGCGACGCGGCCAACCCCAAAAGTGGGATAGAGCGTTCCAGTATAGGCGAGATAATTGCTATTTTTTTGAACAAATTACATGAATAATATTATATACACCTATATTTAATGTAAAAGTAACAAATGACTCAAACTCTGAAACATTCATAATTAGTAATAAGAATCCACAAGTCCTACTCTTAGTCAAACTCTGAAATATTAATTCTTGTCGGGGTCTTGTTTCACGTTGTCGCGGTCAGGCATTGCACTACACCGGGATAGCAGCATATTGTCGGGAAACGCTGGGATTAACTACCTAGTTTGATATTTCTTCTCTTTTCTGCTAGACCTATGTTTCTTCATTATTTTATAAGCTCCCAAGGGCTATGTTTCTGCAAACTATGTATCCCTTTCCCTTTTGGCTTAACTGAACAGAACTTGAGAACTATTAATAAACATCTCCTGTCATAACTTGAACAAGGAGTTACTATGCATGCAAGTAACGCTGAATTATTGAGTGAAATTGATGCGGACTATCAATTAAGGAGTAGGTTCCACCAAATAAAGAGTGAGACTCGTATGACTTGGTGAGACAGATGATATTATGGCAATATTTTGCTAGTTGCTTCCATGTCCCTCCCCCTACAATGCAACTATCAACTTGAAGCTTTTGTCAGTAGAACATAGTGGGGTTATGAAGGTTTGTTTCATATTAACTTTAGCTTTCCTTTGTTTATTGTTGGGAATAGGCGAGGTATTATTCCTTTTTCTGAAAGGACTAATTCAACTTGATTTTCTGTGATATGAATGTTGTGACAAAAGTAATTTGTACTATTAGCATCAAGTATAACCTTACCAGATCATAACCCATGGGGAGAGCAAAAAATCCATCAATTTTGCGGTAGACAGCAGCAACATTTGGAGGATGGGTGCCAACGTGAGCAATATCTCCGATATATGTATACCTGCAAAGGTAATTGTTTTGACATTACAAATATGTACAGTATATCTAGTACAAAGGCATGCATTTTCTGTAATTTCCGATATAGGACTTCTTTTCTCTTATTCAAATAGGGTCATACAATGATAGAATATAAAGGCATAATTTGTTAGGCAAACACAACCAAACTATTGTATGAATAGGAATTAATGTTGTCTTTCGTATCAAAGCATATCATATTATACATAAGATTGTATTTTCAGTTAAGCCCAATATCTAAGATAGTACTACAGATGTACAATCTTGCAAATTCCACACTCCAAAACTCCAGTCTTGGGTGTAATAGGGGATATGCTCGAGATCCCACATTGACTAGTTACAGGGCAGAAATTGTGGTTATAAGTGCACGGAAACCCTCACTCGTTAAGCTGGATTTTCTCCTTCCAAAAAGTAAGGCTCAAACCCCGTTTCTAAGATTATCCCAAGTATTTTCTATCTCCTTTTTTCCTTCCCTATCTAAATAATTTCAACAAACTACAATAATGTGCAAGTGTAGAGAAGAAAAATGGTAATTACCCATCAGGACACACAGGCCTCCAAATGCTACATATTCTGCTATCTTGCAAGGTCTGTAACATAGAATGGCTTGTTAGTTGTAATACTTGAAAAATCAACTCAGTTTAGAATCTCATGCCCCAGTATGTACTTAACCAAATTCAGCAGCAAATGTGTAAGGGACAATGGTAAAGCACCTGTTTTTTACATAACGAGCATCGTCCTCTGTATTCTTGTTCACTGCTCCATATCTTGGAAAAAGTAATGCTGTGTCTGACAAATCGCCTGTCATCAGATGCAGTGCTATATGATGATATTTCTCTTGAACTAATAATAGCCTTATTTGGGGTGCGTGGTTCTCTACTATCCACTTCAGTCCAGGAAAAATATACTTGTCTCTGACTTGAAGGAACCTGGAAGTGAGTATTCTATAAAAATTCAGTTCAACTAACTAAAATGAATCAAAGTATAACTATCACTTACTTTCAGAATCAAGCTTCTCTGGTCAGACTGATACGCCTTCCATGTTCTACGCACTACTGAGCATATCTTTACAGCATGGGGTTCTCTTCCCTCAAATTCTTCCACACTATTGCATTTTATCACTCTAACAAAATTCTCAGATCTCCGGAAATGTTTCAGATGGAGGATCAAGTGAGAGGGTTGGGAACTGCCTGCTTTTGCAAGCTCCAGTGCCATCAGCTCGTCCCAAGGTACATCCCACATAATCTTGCATGGTTTTTTATCCATCTTGTCAGGAGCAAGACACTAAGCAGAAAAGGAAGTTGAGTTACTTTCAAGATGAGAAAGAGAAACATAAAAACTTATCTCCAACCATGAATAAATTCTGACTAACCTGCAGCAACATGACACGTTTGTTGGTAACTAGAACAATTCTCTGATGAGGCACAGTGAAATGCTCTTCATAACAATCAGACAATGCAAATTTTGAAGGTTCCTTGAAAATCTCAGTACAGCCAAATTGCCGACTTGCTTCTCCAAGGTAAAGAACCATCTAGAATCAATCAAACAAAAAAGGGGACAAGAAAACATTTGTAAGGTGTTGCATAAGATACCCTACAGTCAATCAGCAGACCGACAGATAGAAGATTTTTAAACACACAATAACACAAGCATTTAGAAATCTAAGATCTTTTCTGGTGACTAGAGATGCGTATTTTTCCATGTAATACATATATAATTTCATCGTAAAAGAGAACAAAATAGCCCCTACAAATTCATAGCTATACAAATGATTACTAGGAACAAATCAAAATCCCGTATCCTCCTTGAAATGGTTCTAACTGGAGGCAGGAGTTTACATCAATGATGTTTGTTCCAAGGATGTCTTGTTAGAAAAAAAGATTATTACCGCTTCATGGTTATGTTTATATAATTGTGGATTTAAGTGCACCAAAACTAAAGGGTATAGGATAATTTGTATAGAGGGGGTAGAAGCAACGATGGAACTAGCTATTTTTATTTAGTTCCAAAATGATGTACCCACAAGGATTCTGGATTATTCTAATCATTATCTCCGTGCACATTTCTCAAATCCTACTTTTCCATACTTAATCCCATTTAATATCCTCGTTGAGTTGGATGCAGTTCATTGCTTTAGTTTTTGGTACTGGATGAATCTCACTGATATGTCTGAAGTGAGAACTTTAGCCTCCTCCATCATTAATACTATTGATTGTGTTAGAATATTAAAAAATATCTTATAATATCTTATAGTATCTTTTATATTATATTAGAGTATCTTGAGTTATTTTTTATGATCAATTTTAAATCATAGAAAATCTTATAATATCTCTCTTTATTATATTATGATTTGTTCCTGATTTAGGATTGAGTCTATGTTTCTCTATAAATAGAGATTAGTATTAAATATTTTGTAATCAAATCAGCATTAAACTATTATCAATAATATTCAAACCCTAATTATTTTCTCTCATCTTTTTCTCTAAAATCCCACAACTTCAACAGATTGTATCAATAATTATTAGTGTCAAAATATGTTTCTGTTTAATATCCTTCTAGTATATATATATATTTAATGTATTGCCAACATATTTTCAATTCAATAAATATATTTTTAATTTAATTCTAGCCACCTTCATTGTGGCCCTTTTCGCTGCCTTCATTGCAGCAACTTGAGATTTCTTTTTGGCCTAATCGTTGCTATAGTGTGTTCAATACTCACGTCGTTACTGTTCATGTCCATTTGACCGCCTTCTAGACCTCCTTTTAGCACCGTTTTCAACCAGATGGTAGATCGGCCATTTCTCGTTTAATTTTGGGGGTTCACTTTGTTTAAACAGAATTGTAAAACTGAATAGAAAAGATGAATTAAAGAAAATCAAGAAGGGTTTCTCTCAAGAATGTATTATTAATTCTGCCACAATTGAATAGCATGGCAATTATCGATTTGTTAACTGAATTGCCCTGCAAGTCAGCCCCAACCAATTAACTCTCTAACTGCCTCGTTATTGAAGACTAAGCTTCTGTTATTTATACTAACCATTCTAACTAATTAGTTAGGATTTACAGTTGGCACAACTCAGCAACTAACTAAATCTATCAACCTAGAAATTAAGTTTGGTTCCTTCTTTCATACACCTTCCTAATAGGAAGCCTTGCTTGACTAGCAACCCTATCAATACCCCCCCTAAAAGAACTACCTTGTCCTCAAGGGGAAAAGACGGAAAAACCTCCAACATCTTGGAAGCTCGCTCCTAAGAGTTATCACATGATGGCAAATGAGCCCATTTCACCAAAACCTCCATATTGCCTCCAACATCAGTCCTCCACTGCAGTATATCTTCTGGCTGGACAGCCAATTCAAGCTCCTCAGTCAACATTGGTGGCAAGGTCTGAGGTGAATGTTGCGGTTTCAAAGCCTTCTTAAGCAATGAAACATGGAACACCAGATGAACTTTAGTTCCGAGAGGCAGCTTTAGCTTGTAAGCCACCTCCCCCACTCGGTTTAGAATCTGAAAAGGACCATAATACTTAGGAGCCAATTTAGCATATGGTCTATCAGCCAAGGATTTCGATTTGTAAGGCTGAAGTTTCAAGAAAACCCACTCCCCAACATCAAAATTCACCAACCGCCGGTGCTTATTTGCTTGTGCCCGCATCTGATCTTGAGCTTTCAGCAAATTCTGTCGCAAATCAGCCAGTAAATCATCTTGTTGCTGGGCCAACTGATTGACATCATCCAACTTTGATGGAATGGTGCAACTCTTAATCAACAACGGAGGGTCCCTTCCATATAAAGCTTTAAAAGGTGTCATTCCAGCAGAGATATTGTAGTTACTGTTAAACCAGAACTCAACCCAATGCAACCAATTCAACCAAGTCTTGGGCTTAGGCTCGGCAAAGCACCTAATAAAGGTCCCTAAGCACTGATTTGCAACTTCTGTTTGACCATCCGTTTGAGGGTGATAAGAAGTGCTATGCTTAAGACTAGTTCCAGCCAATTTGAACATCTACCTCCAAAAACTGCTGAGAAAAACCGCATCTCTATCCGATACAATTGTAGAAGGAAATCCATGAAGCTTCACCACTTCCATCACAAAAATGCTGCTACCTCCTCAACATTGTATAGATGCCCAAGAGGAAAGAAGTGAGCATACTTTGTAAGTCTATCAATGACTACAAAGATTGTATCCTTGCCTCTAACTCGTGGAAGGCCACCAACAAAATCCATAGAAATATCTTGCCACAC
This sequence comes from Cicer judaicum, assembly GCA_037974835.1. NCBI lineage: Eukaryota > Viridiplantae > Streptophyta > Magnoliopsida > Fabales > Fabaceae > Cicer > Cicer judaicum. The sequence goes on from JBBPBS010000738.1 coordinate 13,495,748, forward strand.
TTGGCAAGGAATAGGCAACGGTTGCAGTAGTCCAGCCGGAGATAAAGTAGAGTACTTGTTCCTTTGACATACATCACACTCTTCAATAAACTTCTTGGTATCTCGCCTCATGCCTTCCCAAAACAAGAAGCTAGAGACCCTTTTAAACGTTCTGAAAAATCCTGAATGCCCTCCACAAGGAGAATCATGACATTCAGTCAAGATAAGTGGTATTTTGTTAGAACCCTTAGGCAGCACCAATTTACCTTTATACAAAAGCCTTCCCTTCTTGAACTCATAACCAGAATGAGAAGTAGGAGACAATTAAATCCTGCACCAACTGCTGCAATTTAGGATCTTGTTGCAATTCCTCATCCCAAGAATCATCATCTTCCACATGTAGAACTGAGAGGGCAGCATACATATCTCTCCTAGACAAGCTATCTGCGACAGTATTTTCCTTTCCTGGCTTGTATTGGATTTCAAAATCCAAACCAAGAGCTTGACAGCCCATTTAAATTGCTCAGCACTGAACAATCGTTGATCAGTCAAGAACTTAAGGCTCCTTTGGTCAGTCTTCACAATGAAATGGTTGCCCAAAAGGTAGTGTCTCCATTTGTTCACAGCCTGAACCAAAGCCATAAGCTCCCTCTCATAAACAAACCTTTGTTGAGCTCTCAAGGATAAGCCTTGACTCCAAAATGCAAGGGGGTTTACCCTCCTGCATCAAGACAGCCCCCAACCCCTTACTAGAAGTATCAGTTTCGACTACAAAGACCTTAGTGAAATCAGGTACAACCAACAAGGGAAGATCAACCATGGCTGTTTTCAAAGCCTGAAACGCAGATGTAGCTTCCTCAGTCCAACAAAACTTGTCTTTCTTCAAAAGCTCAGTTAAGGGTTTGGCTACTTTACCATAACCTTGGACAAAACGTCTATAATACCCTGTTAATCCAAAGAAACCCCTAAGACCCTTCACATCAGTAGGAATAGGCCAAGACGTCATGGCTGCGGTCTTGGACGGACAAGCTGCCACCCCTTCTCCAGAAATCACATGTCCCAAATACTCAAGGCTAGACTGTCCAAAGCTACATTTTTTCTTTTTTGCCTTCAACCCATTTTGCATCAACACTGCCAAGACTTGGTGGACATGAACAAGATGAGTGTTGTAAGTCAATTCATGCATTCTCCCTATGAAGAACACTTGGAGGCAGTTTATCGAATCTTAAGGTACTTGAAATCCAATCCTGAAAAGGGTTTGTACTTCAAGAAAATTAATGACAGAGAAGTCTCTATATTTACAGATGCTGATTGGGCAGGATCAATTATTGATAGAAAATCCACCACCGGATATTGTACCTATGTTTGAAGAAATTTAGTTACTTGGAGAAGTAAGAAACAAGGGGTTGTTGCTCGAAGCAGTGCAGAAGCTGAATTCAGAGCAATGACTCAAGGAAATTGTGAACTTTTATGGATTCATAAACTCTTGGGCGAATTGAAAATGAAAGTTCACTCACCCTTAAAATTGTTATGTAATAGTAAAGCAACAATAAGAATAGTTCACGATCCTATACAACATGATAGAATCAAGCATATTGAGATTGACCGCTATTTCATAAAAAAAAAAATTAATGCTGGAGTTATATGCCTACCATTTGTAACTTCCAATCAGCAAACCGCTGATATCTTGACAAAAAGTTTGGCAAGACCCAATTTTGAGCGACTTATAGCCAAGTTGGGCATAACAGATATCTATTCACCAACTTGAGGGGGGGTGTTGAAGAATAAAAAAGAAATTAGATTTTATTCCTATTGTTATTTCTTTTCCTATATAAACAGTTTAGGGCTGTAGTAATAAAATATGAAAGTATTTTATCTTTTCCTTTCTTCAGATTAAAACATGAGTATTGAGTAATATATGAGTTATGTAACCCATATACTCAATATCTTACTTAGAGTTTAAGATAAAGATATGGTGTCCAAACTACTTGTGTCTTTGCTCTTAGCTGAATGTAAAATGTAAAGATCCCTCAGTGTTTCAGGCGCTCCTCCTGACCTAACACACCTAGTCATTTTTGTGAAGCACCGACCTAGCATCTATACTATAGTGAACCTTGCCCTTACTAGTGAATCATTGATACACAAATAGTTATAACAAGCAAATACTCTATTTGTAAGTTTCACCACATAGAAATAGAGAAATGCAAATGCTTCACCATTCAATCTTGATTGTCACCCAAAGCATGACTCAAATTAAGAGACCAATATAGTTCAATAGATTTGAACTTTAATTCAAAATCACCATTGGAGAGCACCCCTTCTCTATGCCATCATAGCCCATGACTGTTTCTCCTTCTCAGGCACTAAAATGGCTTGAAAATACCAGTCTACATTGATCAACAACCAATAAGCCTCTTTTCTAACAAAAGTTGGAACGGTCCAGGATTGGAGCTTTGATACAAATTAATAGGAACTTAGTATTTTATTAGACACAGTTTTAGGGTCTGCACATCTCTATACCCAAAGGCCTTAACACTATCAAATGAAAAGATAGTCCCCCAATCTCTTCATTTTTAATAACACAGCCTATCTCTCTAATCATCTCAATCACAACTGAATCTAACTCACTCACTCTAAGTCCCTCAACTAACAGACCCATCACATCACTGCTCTTATTTATGAAAATGAAAAGATATTCAATGTTTCTAAGTAATGATATATATTCCTACTTTTAATACTATTACGTCATATTTTAAACATTATAGATTTATATAGAAGTGTATGAGTTGCCCCCACGGCTTAAAATTTATGAATTCATCATTAGGTATAATGTTAATCATCTCTCTCTCTCTCTCTCCTCAAGGGCAAAATAATTAAAAAAACTCCCTCCATTCCTATTTATAAGCAAAAGTGGGTCAACAAAAGCTGATGTATTTGGTCCAAAATGGTCCAAATTTTGAACCAATACATCAATTTTTGTTGACTCACTTTTGACAAATACTTATTTTTTCATGAAATTAACCCATAGTATACCATAGCTGTAAAAACAACAAATTCAAATGGTTCATAAACTCAAGAACAACAGTTGATTAACATACCTGTCCAACAGCTTCTCTCTCATAATACTCTCTGAGTATCCCATCAGCGTGTATAGCCCGAGGATTTCTAATTCTGTGGACCGCAGTCCTGCTGTTGAAAACCTCAAGGCACTTGGAACAACTTGCACCAATTCCATCAACAGTCAACGAAAAAAAATCTAGTGCCCCACTTACTGGTTGCACAATGAAACCTAAAAAAGCACGCCCAAGCCCATGAGCCAATCCTAGGAGACCATTCTGTCGGGCACTCTCAACAGGCTTTCTCACCACACCAGAGACCCCAAAAGCAACACCTTGAGCAAGAGCTTCTGTTCCTTGAATGATCCCATCCCCAACCCCAGTAATTCTCCTTGATCTAACCTGTTGCAATTCTAAAGTCATCTTGGTTTACATGGAATTACAAAAATCAATTATGATAAAAATGTTTTACCTGCTTTGCACGTAATTGCAGAAATTGTCCATCCGTGGAGAGCTCAGCAAACCCTCTACTAAGAGAAGCCAGTGTTGAACTTGTCATACCTAGTACGTCCACTGAAAATATTAAATGCAAAGGATTGTGAATCAAATCTCTCCAAACACGGTTTCCAATGGCCGGAATGATGGAACTTTTCCGCATGAATCTGTTTCTGTGCATCACCCTCCTCAAATGCACCTAAAATAACAAGCCATAGTGTTAGTATAATTAATTTACAGCTAGTCACGTCATTTTACAATGAATTTCCATTTTGGTGAAGGAAAATGTGGCAAAACACTGTCGGGAAGCATTATAGAATTTAGGAATAACAAGCAAACTTTAAAGCCCAGTGTCTTCAAGCATTCACAGTGGTTTAGAGAACTTGCGATACAACAATTCCACAAGACCCTGGCACTGTGCAAAGCCATAAACCTTCTCTTTTTCTGCTTGGGGATGTTCTTGAGGGGGTGAGCTTAGGTGTGCAAATAGGCTGGACAGCTTTGCTGCATTCTTATCAACATGGGACTCTCAACGCAGCCCTTCACACACAAGAGTATTGCAGATCTACTTACCTTATATAGAAGAATGTGGGACTCTCAACACACCCCTTCACACACAAGAATGTGGGACTGAAGGACTCTAAGCTTAATCTTTGGGTTAGTTGGTTTATAACAACTTACCTTATTTATATAGACTTTTACTAGCAAATACTTGCTAGAATAGAGGTATATTATAGATCTTAGAAGTTGGGTTTGGCTTAATAAGTACTAATTTGGTTGTATCTCTAATTGACATGGGATCTCAACACCCCCTAGTCCTAAGACTGGACACCTGGAACACGAACAAATACAGTAGTCCAATAACAAACTTAGGATAGGCTCCATGCCTCTTAGATCTGTTATTAGGTCACCTGTTTATGTCTATGTTCCATATGTCTACTTCTGAGCGTGAGAGAGTGTGTTCATATCTCATATCTCTAGTTGATGTGGGATTTCAACAAACCCTGTCATGTGGATGACTGGATATCTGGAACGTTGAAAAATTTGAGTAGTCTAATAATAGACTAAGATAAGCTCTAATACTATCTTAGAATTTGGACTATACCGAACTCAACCCAAAAGCTAACTCAAGTGGCGAGGATTTTCCAAGGCTGTTAAGTACTAATCTGGTCATATTTCTAATCAATGTGAGATTACAACAATGGTGATGGTGATAAATCAAAATAAAGCAAGTAATATGTATTGAAAAGTATGAAGCAATTTATCTAGAAATGGAGGTATCAACAATATTACACAGATTGCATAGCTCACCTGGATTTTGAAGGCATTTCCAACAGCAGAAAGTATTGGACTCCATATGCCTAAGACCCCATGAGGTCTTTGTCCTGGAGCAGTCTCCAGTGACAACTTCAACCTTACTTCTGATACGTCTATTAGGCTGCAATATTAAAGGGAGCAAATTAAAAAAAATCACATTACTCTGAGATAAGATCACAATATTGCACATAACTAGCAAGGTAAACCCATTATTCTTAAGTAAACAGAACTATCACAAGCATTAAGCATTACATAATGTTAAGAAACCACATTGGATAAGATATGACCTGAAAAGTGTTTATAAGTGGGACCTCACCTTTGACGGTTTAGTTATAAATTTTAAGTTAGCATTAGAGCCTATCCAAGACCCATTAGACTACCTGCTATTAGGCCACCTGAGTCATGCTCTAGGTTTTGGTGTGGGGGTGGGTTAACCGTCCCACGATGTATGAGGTATGGTCTGAAAAAGTGTTCAAAAGTAGGAGAATCCTTCACCTTACAAATTGGTTTTGTAGGTTGAGCTAACCACAATCCATATTTTAAGACATAACCTCCATTGGCTGCATTTGAGAAACGCTACTTATCATGGAGTTCCATTGTCCAACTTAAAACATTTTTATCCACATTAAACTCAGTCAAATGCATCAACATAGACCATTGAATTTTAAAGGAAAAATAGAGATAAACACACAAACATATATTAGAACTGCCTTTTGAAAAATATGTATTATAATAGAGGTCGGAGAGAAATAACATATGGGAGGTAGGAAATCTTCAAAAATACATTTTTAAAAAAGGAGAGGATAATTTGATTTTTCTGGAGGGGATATCATAGGCCGTGTAAGTAGCTGGAATAAATGTGAGACAAGTATTAACAATAGATTTTAAGAATAGAAAATAAAGCATCACCATTGAAGCCAAAGAACAAAATTGGACGGCCAAATTGACCAGGTATGACTTTGATTTTGTTTATAAAACCAGGGCATCTAATTGGATGGCATACACTATACAGTTATATAATATAACAAATCTGAACAAAAAAACAACCATATCTTGAATTATGATTTTTTGAAAAAAGAATATTACTCAAAACGTATCTCTGGATCAACTTCTGTGACTGTTGAACTTTTAGGTAAGCGATTCAACTGTAAATTGTTGTAGAACTCCACAATAGCCCAGATAATAGGTTCGTGAATATCAAGTCTCCAGCACTTTTCTGTTACCTAGAGTGTCCACCAGTTCCAAAGGATTATAAAATAGTACTATCTAAACATTTGAAATTTATATTAACAAAGAAAGTACGAATATCAGATCAGATCTTAGCATCAAACTCAACAGAACATACTCTTATATAAACATATGGGTAAACTTGAACTCCATCTTTATTCTCATTCTGCATGGTAATTGTCATCTTGAATACCGGGTGTTGAACATCAGAGATCTGATCTGGTGCCAAGAGCACAGGCATTAACGTAAGAGGGAGCTGGTTATCCAGTTGCAAATAGCCAATAATGAGCTTGAACCTATCAAAATAATGTCTGAAATCATTTCCTGAAGTATGCATGATATAGAAACAACCAGAAGATGAGACAGAAACAACCAAAAATAGTTGTTTCACATGCGATTTCAACAATCTTGCATTTTGTAGTGGTCAATCTACTTGAACTGAACCTGTATTTTTCTCATATTTACAAAGAAATGTATGAAAATATATACACGAGAAACAATGTTGAGATCCCTACACCAGGATCAATTAGCCTAGGTTATCAGTGGTAACTAGGAAATGCTATCAAGAAATAAGAGTATAATAACAAAAAAATAAATACTGATTATGATTACAATCAATAAATCTGATACACCCGTTCAGCCAAGAAAGGCCTCACAAGTGGGTTCTTGTCGGGCTAAATCTAAGCCCATGTGTGATTAATTAGGACTTAAGAGAAGGGATGCATAATGGGAGTGTGAAATGAGTTCGGGGCAAGAAAAGTTAGTTACAATGAGAGGAAGTGAAGGGGAAAGTCACTGTTGTAAATATTATATATTTGTAATTTTTATAATAATAGTACTCATCCCATTTGTCAGACCTAAAGGATATCAGAAATATTTTTCCACAGTCACCGAGAGAATTATGTATTTTATCTTCTTCTGATTCAGTTCATAGCTTGGGGACCAAGGACTCAGTCAAACTACAATATTCCTTCTGTTGGATGGGAACTGTTCTTATCATGATCAATCTATCATATATGGCAAACTGTCATAAATGAGAGGGACTACCCGGTAGTCCATTGCTAGACCAAAAGAGAATCCAAAGGTTATCGTCTGAAATCACAAGCCAAGACATGTATAGATCTTACAAAACATGAATCCAGAAGCAAATGGTGTTTGACATGTAATAATGCATTTAATCAAAATAGCGATGCTAAATATCACAAAGAAGATTTGAAATAAATGGCAAGAAGGCAACGTGCCCTATTGTAAAGGAATCTAATATGCTTAATTCCGTTTTTGATGGAAATCGGGCATGGTAGAGGTTTAATCAAGCGGTTAAAAATCATTTGTGAATTTTTGTGATCGATTGCTTTGTAACAATCAAGTCTTCAATGCCATTGACGAAATGTGAGACAACCTAACACTTAAAAGTAAAATGACCCAAATTCACACAAGCCCTCGTCCTATCCTAAAAAAGTAATTGAAAGTATTATAAAATCCAAATCCTTTCAACTCACTTTTGTCATGATATGGATTTGAAGTACTTTTTAAAGACTCAATTATAAATCAGGATAAAAGTTATATCTTATAATGCATGTCTTATATTTAAATGATGCATGCGAGAAGGTTGTTACCTGCTTGTCCTTCCACCATCATAGCCAGTTGAATATGTTAAGAACACCCTCTCTAAGTATAAGTAGGAGAGCTCCTTTGGTCTTTGGTCCACCATAGAAATTCCAACCACTCCTAACTCAATTAAGAGCTCAAACGGTGTAATATTGTTCTGAATCTCACCATGAGCAGCAGAAACTCCCAATTTTTCAGTTGGTGTTGGGTCTCTAATCTCTTCAAATGAACTTGAATTCAGCATTATCTCATCTCTGAACTTTGCAATCTTTATGTTTCCGCCATCGATAACACGTAATTGCAATCCAAATTCTGCAGAACATAATCCATCCCTTTCCAAATCAAGTTTCCAAATTGCATTGCTATCATCATCACTAAGTTTAGCATCTAAAAACTTATCGCCATATGGATCTTCCCAAGAAAAGTTAGTAGTTGATAGAGGTTTCAACTGAATCCATGAATCTTCACCAAATCCAGACTGCCGAATGCTAAGTGCCTTGTCTTTTGTTCTGTTTTCTAATCTGTTAAAAGCAATGTTAGCTTCTCTCCCAAAGAAACACACTTTTGCAAACTTCTCAGTCAGAAATTTGGACACACATAAGGGAAGACACTGAAACTATCAAGATAAAACTACTGTATTAGTGATTTTCTTTTGGGGCGAGGGATGTTAATTGAAGGTTTATATACATATATATATTCCCATTCTTTTACTCTTTATAAAGTTCAAGCTAAAAAGTAAAACTATACAATGATACACAATATGACAAATTTAAGTTTAGGAGAAAGGAAACACTTAGGTGTAAAAATAGAGAAAGTTGATCAGCATATTACAAATCATACCCTATGAAGAATAACGGGTGTACAAACTCTTATTTATTTGTCTTAGATCTATTGTTGTGACGTTCATCATTTTCAAGACCTTGCAAGATGGGAATCATAGAAATACATTTCATCGGCATGAGGTGTAATGTTGCGTAATATAATTAATAGAAAAACTTTAGGAGGTATTTACTTCATAGAAATTTGATTTGTACAGTTTTCATTAATCTTGTAATTCCTTAATTAGGTTGTAGGTAGTCTATGTATTTGAATTGTAATCAGCCTGATTGGGAATAATCTTCAGATTTGCTTTTTCAAGTAATGTATCAATTACAAAGAGCGTGTTAGTGTATTGCTAAAAGTATGAGATATATGACTGGAGTGGTTAATATACACATATTAGTACCTGATAGGACCATCAGTTGATCCAAGGCGGAATACCACCACAAAACGGGTTCCTTCTTCATATCCACGGATTTCAGTTCTTAAAAATGTAAGAGTGCCATCATTCATCCTCAAAACAAGAGAAATTGTGTCTTCTCTTAAAATTTGAATGGGATATGACCAATTGGTACCTTCTAGTCTCACCTAAATGTACAAAAATGTTAATATAATTGAAAAACTTGATCAGATGACAACTGCAGACAGGAAACTTGAAACAATCCAATTTGATAAGAAATAGGTTTCGTGAGTTGCTAACAAATAATGGAGACGCTAGCATTGTTATGCTTTTTAATTAACTATCACCCAAACTGGGCATCCAATGACATTTCAGCCCATCTTTTACAAATAATTAACAACATTTATACATAACAATAGTTTCACGAGGGATATAAAAGTAACAGAACCCCTTCAAATCAGATTTACTTACCGACAACATTATGAATACATATTTATCAATACCTTTGACAATTTGTGATTCGAAATTCTAAAAACTTTCTATCTTTACGTTTGCTAGAATCACTCACATGTAAAATATGCATTAGTTATACAGTCCCTTCTCAGTTGCTTACGATATTGGAATTAGCAATCACATTAACTTGCATTTATTGTAAATACATATCAAGCCTTGTGTGGTCTGATTAGACACACAGAAATTCAAATTCAATCAAGTTTATGTACAGAGGCGAAATAGAGGATTAATTAAATGGGGTCAATTATTGTAGAAATATATCAAATAGTGAACTGTACGCAACCTGGAGTTTTTCAGGTCCACCAGCTCCACGACAGACAAAGGACATCCTTGAATCAGAAGCACGCAAAATCTTTGGTTCATCTTCAGTGCTCAACTTAATGAATATATCTTGACCAAGTCTATTTGTGAAAGTCATAAAGGGGCGAACTGATATTATCTGCAATGACAATCACAAATTCAAGACTATTACAACATGACAGCTTGATAACATTTATGCTAAAGTTGATCTTCTGCAACAACCTTAGTTGGAACAGATTGATAGAGGCATGGTTTTGTAGAAATAATTAGCCGCAAGCAGTTGCCATCACCATCATATGCGTATATATCCAAAGAGCCATCCTGAGAAAATAATAAGCAAAATTTTAGAAGAACCCTATGCATTTACTTGTTTGCCAAACAAATAAACCTAGATATTACCATATCACCAAGAGAAGCAAGATCTTTAACAGGTCCAAATTGCTCATTTCCTGATTGAGCAATGGCCACTGATAAACCCAACATATTAAAGTTTAAAGCAGATACAATTGTGTGGCCATCATATATTTCCTCATCAGTTATTTCTTCAAAGATTAATGCATTTTTCTTGCTAGTCTGAAATTGAGCAGCAATCTTTGGCATTCTTCTTTTTGCTGATGTTTCAAGAATCCTAAATGTAAGTGGAGGACATCTAGCTAATCCTAACCAGTAAGGAGCATACACTCTAATTGTTTTCGCCAGCAAAGTGTGCTCCTTGTCATAGTTCTGTTCAAGAATAATTTGGATAACCCTGCACATATAAAAGCATATAAGATGAGTTTGGCGAATTAACCTGTCCCTCCAAAATAGAATTAGTAGATACCAATGACTGTCCCGCATTTATAAAATACGATTGGTGTTTGAAAGTCAGTCAAACTTATAAGATTTAGAAATAATAATGCAGTAGCTGTCCCACATTCAGAACTTTACAACCTTCCAGATATTGAACTTCTCAAACTAATTGTTTTTGATGGATTCCCATGAGGATGAGATATAAGAACAGCTTCCTGTCCAGGCAAGGTGAGGCATTAATGGCATAACATGAAGAAAAGTATAACCAAGTATCAAAGACAAGAAAACAAAGGCATTGACAGGCCAATATCTTACATGTACGGGAAGCCAACCCCGTTGTGGAAGCAAAGATAAAAACAGAGGTTTCCTAATATCAGCACCATATATTTGCACAGTATTTCCAGATAAAAAAACACCTCTTGAGCAGGAAAGAAAGTGGCCACTTGGTTGCATTTCAAGAACTGAATACTCAGCAGCAAGGGGAAGAAAATTGCTAATTGTTAGTGGAGATTTGACCATCAAACACCAATCCTGAATAGCATCAGAACGGATATCTTTAGCAATCTCAGTTGCTTGTATGCTTACACAAAACCACAACTTGTGGGAACCACCTGAGGTTCCATGCATCTCACTGCAGCACAGTAGTTCCTCTGACTCTGAAAGAGCTGAAACACACAGATTTGAGCATTGCTCACCATTGCCAACATCCTCTGCTAGCCTAGGTCTTTCCATTACAGTACTCCAAGAGTACTCGTATGGGTTTTCTGAAGTCTGGGGCCTTAATTGCAAGAAGTATTGTATAGACTGTGTCAAGCCAGATAAAGGAAGTGGAGCAGCTTCTCCTGGTTGGAGTATCCCAACAGATATTTCACGCTTAAGATCGTCTGCTACCAGCTTCCTATTTCTTAGCCATCTCCTCTGTCTGGCAGAATTAAGAGAATCCTTTGGATCAAAGGATTCAGGCCATGTCAAACTCTCCACATCAGGAGCATAAATCCAGCCATCAGAAGTATTAATAGATTTCGTATCCAAATGCCAATCATCAATCCATTCCCAACCTGACAGTAGATCAATTTCAGGAAAATCCTGGATTATAGAATAAATATTTTATTAGAAGATAATAATAATAATAATAATAATAATAATAATAATAAATAGATATTAGAGATCGAAAGAGGATAACAAGTCCTACAAAAAAGTTTAATTAAGTACGAGATGCAAGACAAACTCAGGGTCATGTCATCTCAACCCTCAAGTCAGAGGGGTAAATAATAGATGTATAGTGTACTGTTGCAACTGTGCTTCCTTGTATATTCACAACTAGCTAGCTAAGCGATGAACAGTTATGTTAACAGTTACTAGTTAGTTATATCTGTTTCAGTTTCTATCAGTTGTAAAAATATACTTAGCTCACCATAGAAGGCATGCTTATAAATATAGTCATTCTCACATATCAATGCATCATATTCATTCTCCCAGGTTCACAGAAATAGACACAGACTTTCTTTCTTGGATTTGTATTCATTTCGTCACGAATGACTAACACTATTATGGTATCTAGAACCTAAATTTACATGATGGTGTCCTAGAATCTAATAATGATAATCACATTATGTTATGATATTTACAGTTAGACCATCCAAATTTTCGTTATTGACATTTGTTTCCCAAGTTATGTCATAATAAAGATTTTTCTTCACTTCGCTGTGAAACATGTGAATTTGCAAAACATCATCGTTCCAATTTTCCAAAACAACCTTCTGTTTTCTGTTATTTTCCAAAACAACCTTCTAAACCTTCTAAGCCATCATCGTTGTACTCACAAAAAATGTTGTCACTTTCATAGATGACCACACCAGACTATGTTGGGTATACTTGTTAATGGGGAAATCTGATGCTTCTCAAGTTGTAAAGGATTTTCTTTAAATGGTGAAAAATAAATTTCACACAAATGTTCAAATCTTTAGAAGTATTAATGACACAATATTTTAACTTTGAATTGGGTAAGTATTTTCTTGAAAATGGGATCATACACCAAGTTCTTGTTCTAACAAACCTCAACAAAATGGGGTTGTTGAAAGAAAAACTAGACACTTATTAGAGGTGGCTCGGGCCTTGCTTTTCTCCAGTAAAGTACCAAATTATTTGTGGGGGAAAGCTGTTTAAAATGCTACTTCTTTGATTAATAGGATGCCATCAAAAGTCCTTAACTTTCCAACTCTACTTCAATTTTTCAAATAATGTTTTCCTATTGCTTGTGTTTCAAATAATTTGAATTTAAAAAATTTTGGGTGCACATCTTTTGTTCATGAATACAAGAACCTAAGAAAGCTTGAACCACGTGCTACAAAATGTGTTTTTGTTGGTTAATCACCAACCTAGAAGGAGTATAATTATTTTGATCCAAAAACAAAAAAGTTGTTTGTCAACATTGATGTTATTTTTTTTTTAAAACATGCCTTTCTTTGTTAACCCTCATCTTCAAGGGGAGAACTCAAAGGAAGATTCGTCTTAAACGCTTTTTAAAACTAAAGACATTTTTTTTCTTCTAATAATATGCTATTGTCACAAAGTTCTAAGACTTGTGCTTCTGCACCAACAGAAACTAACCAAGATTCATCAATTGAGCCTACTCTTGCTATGAGTAAGGATTGAGGTTGCTCAATCTAAGACACGTATAGTAATTACTCAGCGAAAATATGCCCTTGATATACTTGAAGAAACAAGCATACTTGATTGTCGCTCACGAGATACTCTTATGGATCCCAATGTCAAGCTCCTACCAGGTCGAGGGGAACCATTGCAAGACCCTGGTAGATATCAACGACTTGTTGGCGGTCTTAATTATCTTACAATAACTAGACCTGATATTACATTTGCTATAAGTATAGTCAGTCAATTTCTGAATGCTTCATCATGTGATAGTCATTGAAATGATGTGATTCATATTCTTAGATATATCAAGAGTGCATCAGGCAAAGCAATGCTTTATAAAGACAAGGGTAATACCGATGTTGTTGGCTACTCTGATGTTGATTGGGCAGCGTTACCATTAGATAAAAGATCCACTTCTGGGTATTGTGTCCTTGTTGGAGGTAATTTAATATCGTGGCGGAGCAAGAAGCAAAACATAGTCGCAAGATCGAGTGCAGAAGCAAAATATCGTGCTATGGCTGCAACGGCTTGTGAATTTACATGGACAAAACAGTTACTCAAACAACTCAAGTTAGGAGATGTCAATGTAATGAAAGTAATTTGTGATAACCAAGTTGCACTTCATATTGCTTCCAATCCGGTCTTCCATCAAGCACATAGAAATTGATTGTTATTTTGTAAGAGACAAAGTTCTTTCTGGAGAAATCACAACTAATTTTGTTGGATCAAATGATCAATTGGCTGACATATTCACTAAGTCTCTTAAGAGTCCTCGAGTTGAATCTATATGTAACAAGTTTGGTGCATATGATATGTATGTTCTAGCTTGACGAGGAGTGTTAGAATTCAAGGTATGATTTATTGTTCTTTGACTGTAAAATTTCCTAGGTTCAATGGTAGAACTTCTAGTCAAATACAAGTCCCTAGTATTTGAATTTAACTATTGTATTTGAATGTAACTATTGTATTTGAATGTAATTATTGTATTTGAATGTAATAATTGTAACCTCGTTATAAATAGAAGATGTGTGATCTAGTTTGACACACAAGAAATACACAAATAACATATCTTACAGTATCGTATTCAAACTTGTCTTCATCTTTTGTTGACTTTGCCTCTAAATTGTCTAGTGTAGAGATTCCATAAAATGTACCGGAAACACTAGAAGTTCCAAAGTGGAGGGCAGTTGTCCTCGAAGAGAAGAGAGCTCTTGAGAAGAACAAAACTTGGAATGTAATGGCACTATCGGAAGGCAAAAAGCCCGTAGGATTTAAGTGGGTGTTTACTGTGAAGTATAATTCCGATGGCACAATTGAAAGATATGAGGTTCGTTTGGTGGCTAAGGGTTTCACTCAGACCTACGACATAGACTGCTCGAAGACATTTGCTCCAATTCCAATTCCAAAATTGAACATTGTTAGAATACTTTTATCTCTTGCACCTAATCTTAACTAGTCACTACATATTGAAGGAACTAAAGATGAAAATTGAACTTCCATTAAAATTATACTCTAAAGTAAAGTCACCATTAGCATTACTAACAACCCAGATCAGCATGATAGAACCAAACATATTAAGATTGATCATCACTTCATAAAGGAGAAATTGAATGTTGGAATCATATGTCTACCTTTTGTGACTTCTAGTCAACAAACTGCGGATAATTAAACAAATAGTTTGGAAAGATCTGTCTTTGAATATCTGATAAGCAAGTTGGACATGATAAATATCTATGCACCAACTTGAGGGGAGTGTTCGAAAATTTTATCTTATTTCCTATTAAGTAGTGCAGATTTTCTAATTTAATAATAATATGATATGTTTTGTTTTTATTTCTCTAAAATATCTCCTTGATTTAAGGAAAATATTTACTTGTATTCTCTCTATTTGTACCAGCTTAGACTGAACAATAAAATTACAACCACACTCCACCACTTTTTTCTACAAATTTAAATAAGAACTATAAAAATTAAGAAGCATAAAGAAGTCTTCGGCCAGAATTAAATAAAATTAAATAAAGTGAGTTAAAAAAACAATAGTGTTTGGAACACCAAGTCACAAGGACCAATGCCTCCTCCTCAGGGAATAAACTTAGTGGAATTGGGCCTGCGTGGCCCAGTTAGAAAACCCTAATTCTACACAGATATTGAGAGGAAGGCAATAATGAGCAATTTGTATGCCACCGTCGCAGTTATATAGGAATGAGATCACATGGACACGTGACAGACGCTTGAACAATGACGCATCTCAGGTGTACGAACGAAGACGCCACATGCGAGAGAACAAGGTAGGAATGTGCGAACGATTGCGAAAAAACTCAATCCAATTTGTAGAAAAACTTGTTGTAACCAACTCGCAATCCCATTAGCTCTCTATGATCTTCGCAAATTTATTGCAATCCTCACCCTTCCGATCTTGAAGGCATCAAGTGTTCATGCAATCCCACAACTTACTTATGTTGGGAATTTATCTTAAGAGATAGTATAAGATACTCACTCTAAGATTAGACAATAACCATATATGATAAGTGTTAAGATATACAAATAGGGATAATTAGGAGTTTGTTAGTAGTTGTGTTCCTAGGTTGTTAGTAGTGGTATAGGTGTACTTGCTTTGGTGTTTCTGTTATTAGTTAGTTATCTAGGACCTAATCCCTATCCTAATGTACCGGAAGTCTTTAAATAGAGGCTTCCACCCCTTTAGTAAGGATCTTTTATCAAATTTAGAAATTGAGTGGTGTAAACCATTGTAGGAGCGTATCTGTTCTTGTGTATCATTTTCTTTGGAGCGATTATCTCCTATTATTTCTTATCTTTCTTTCTAAATATTAGTGTCCTTCCTTTAAACCTTTGGAATCAAATTCTTGGATTCCAAACAATTGGTCCGACCTGCCGGATTCGAAGGAGTGCCAGTGTGCATGGAATTGGAGGATTGGTGGGCTAAGAAGGTGAAGCTTCCCATATTTTCAGGGACTGATCCAACCTGGGAATCTTTTTGCATAGGTCTGATCCGCAGATTTGGCAATCAAGAACTAGAAAACAAAGCCAAGAAGGCAGTACAAGAGCCCTTTGAAGAAGCCACATCAGCAAATCAGTTGTGTACTGCAAGGGGGTT
Organism: Cicer judaicum; assembly: GCA_037974835.1. Lineage (NCBI taxonomy): Eukaryota > Viridiplantae > Streptophyta > Magnoliopsida > Fabales > Fabaceae > Cicer > Cicer judaicum. The sequence continues at coordinate 13,512,021 of JBBPBS010000738.1, forward strand.
GTCGTTGGAAAACCAAGAACCATCAGAAAAATCAGAATCAATAGAGTGGGAAGTTAACAGAGCAAGAATCTATGAAGAAAGATTCAAAAAAGGAAGAAAATCCAGTCTCGCATTTGTGGTTGAGAAGGAAACATCACACGCCTTAGATGACCCGTTTTGCTGGATGATCAGTGCTAGAAAGTTCTTTTTGATTCCGAAAACTTTTGAAGAAGATGAACGTTCTATCAAAGACTTAAATTCTGGAAATTTGGATATGGAGGAAATAATGTTTAGCAACTAACAAACAACAGTGGCAGAGGAAGAAGGAAGCAGCCACTGCATCATGCGCAAAGGCACTAGTTTTGTGTCCATTAAGATTCCGGCAAGCCTTGTGCTGTCGCCAGATTGGAAAGTGCAATTAGAAACAACAGGGATCACACTTATAGGGAAACCAACCACGAAGGAACTACATCTGATGGCTTATTCGTTGATTGTAGCTCCCCCACCACCACCAAAACCACCAGACCTGAAGGACAGCAGCAATGAGTTGCCACATCTCAAGGTTCATCAATGGCATTGTTGCTTTCTCTTTTCTTGTCCTTGTGTATCGCCTATTTTTCTTTTTGCGGAGCTTTCCCCCATTAAGCCATACTCGATGCAGCAAATGTTCTCTTAGAAATTGAGTGGTGTAAACCATTGTAGGAGCGTATCTGCTTTTGTGTATCATTTTTTTTGGAGAGATTTTCTCCTATTACTTCTTATCTTTCTTTCTAAATATTAGTGTCCTTCCTTTAAAGCTTTGGAATCAAATTCTTGGTTCCTAACAATAAGTTAGGATATTCTAACACAATACCAAGATATCTTAAGATACTTTTTTATATTATGTAAAAGGGAAGGCTTTAGGCTTTTATCACTCACCTGATGGGATTTTCCCTTGTCTGACATATGCTGCCCAGAATGACCTGAACAGCGAACCCAACCAACGTGTGCAGTTAACTTTTCTGTCTCATAAAACTCATCTGTCTGAACTCTATAGCTCTCTGTTACAGAATCGTTTGAATTTTTCAGCAAATTTACTTTTTCAGATGGAATTTTTGAAGTAAGACGCAAATCGAGCACAAAATCTGTGTTGTTACGAACAGAAACCAGAGATCGAATATTGACATATCTATTGCCATCCTTTACACTAGCTTCACTAGCAACAACAGCATTACCCAACCTCCAGCAAGCCGCAGGGGCAGCATAGTTTAGCCTTACAGTTGTCCAAGGACCTTCCTTGCTAGGACTAATTTGAATAAACCCAGATTTATGGACATCATAGTTAGAGTGTTGATTGTTATTCTGGACTTCAGAACTATATATTAGTACGGCACATCGTAATTTGCGTGGCTTCTTCTGGTTAGCATCCTGAAATCTCAGCATGACATCATAAACATTAGTACCGAGAGAAAACAATATGAACAAAAAATGGTAAATCATATACTACATTCACCATGGACAAAGACTCTTCAGCTGACAAATCTATCCAGTTCAGTTTATTAGCAAAATTTTGGGAATATGAACAGTCCTCAATAGTTCCTGCTAGCTCGCTCAAGGAAGCTGAAAAAAACCCAATGGGAACTCCTACAAAAAAGAGAGAAAAAACTAATAGCAAAAATTGTGCAACTGATGTTCTATACAATACCAAAGAAGCATACACAAGTGATTAGTAATCTTTATTGGAGACAACTGAGATCTCAACTGATATTAATTTGTTTGCATTTTATTCGTAACCATTCAAGGTTACATAGGTCTGGATAGATATTCATGGAAGTACCTTCACTCATATCTGTCACAATGAATTCCAAAGTGTAGTAATCCTGAAATATAAGTACAAGCAACTGTAGAAGTTAGTTTCACAGTCGAAAAACCTTTGGTTGGAAAACCAGAATGGAGATGAGAGCAGATACAAGAAAAATAATTAAACAAAAGAAAATGTTCGGAGAATCAAGTCGGATCTGAGTTTAAGTTTACTCTCCATGATTTTATTTTATTTTAATTAGTCATTTGAATTGTATTTATTTCAGACCATTACAAGCCCTGATTAATGGGACAAAACTTAATGTATTTTCTACTATATAAACAGCCCTAGACTGAGCAATAAACATGAAAGTATTTTTTCCATGTACATGGAACCGGTAGCTCTAGGTTTTATGATCTAAGGATTCCCTTTCCTCCTTTATGAGGCTTAAAAATAAGTAGAAGCAAGTTTTTACTAGTACCACCACCAGCAATGTCACTCCCAATGGCGCACATGGAGTTGGCCCAGCAGAAGTGGACCAAGTGCAACTGGTGGGGGACCATATACTGTGACCGACTTCGACCTAGGCTCAATACCGCACACCACACTGAAGGAGATTACCCAGATTCGATGAACAGCAATATGAGCAGTGGCCTACTTGGGTCCTCATCTAGTTCCCATTCATTTTCAGATCATTGTTTAAACTCCCACTAGGAAAAAGTACACACAACAGTCCCAAATTGTCATGTTGGTGCTGTACGACCAACGAAAAATTGAATTTCTTACCGGGGACATACGCAGACCTAAAACATATCCAAACTTGAAGTTTTGGAAGTCTAAAAACTCCTTTTTTAGTGCTACCCTAGTTAAAATACCTAAAACTAATTCGTGCAAATAGTTCTAAATGTTGATTACAAAACCAATACTTAAATATAATATAATCTATCACGAATGAATTTGGTCATTGGTAAATGCAAGCATAAATGACAGTAATTTCCAGCATAATTTGACCTTAAGAAAAACTGAAAGCAAGCATAATTGTCAAGTACCACTGAATCAACTTTGAAGAAAAATATTTCATTCCACTTGACTAACTCAAGATCCGAAGGAAACAAATGATGTGCCCTTCTTCCACATGTGCGTGCACTGTGTTGATGAACCAATGCATCACTAGGGAGACTCTGATTAGGATGAAGCCGGACAGCCACCGCATATTGCTGAGAATCTGAACCACCAACTCGAGGAAACTGCATTAGAAATATGAAAAATTGGTAGACAATTGTGTAATAAGCATGGCAGCATTTAGGGATAATAAACCTGAACACTGGGACTGATAAATGCCAAAATCATGTATAAATTGGATACCAAAATCATATATAAATTGCACGCCAAAAAAGATACCTGTGCTTCGGCTATGATGATTGTAACCATTGTTCTTATTTTTCTACAAAGTTTACCCCTCAAATGAGATTCTAGCATATCTTTTGATACAGGTACTTTCACGGCCTTCATATCCCCAGATGGCATCTTAATTATATTTTGTAGACCCCTGGCTTCCGTGGCACGGATAAAAATATCCTGACCAAGTTTGTTTTGTGGGATTATATAATAATTTCTCTTGTGGATAGCGTCAACGATAGAGTTTCCACCATAAGTTGGAGAAGATGTGTCCTATTAGATGTCACCAACCACCATAAAAAAGGGAAGCAGGTTACCATGTAAAGAAGGTAAATATATATGAATCAAAATATAATGACAGAATTCAGCGCAGCTTAAATGAGAGAGGGTAAGAAAAATTACTCTATTTTTATCATATTCATGAGCATGGCTAAGGTTGTTCCAGCTTGCATAAGCTTGAATGATCATATTAACATTAGAAACTGAAACATTCAAATTCAGGTCTCGAGTTGATGTCAAACGTAATTGAGAGGCGGCAGCTGGGGCATTGAGATCATACTGATACCTAAAAGTAGCTGTAATTAGTTAAAAAGAGAAACTGGAAATAAAATAAAACTTCTAAACAAGCAAGAACAACATTTAAAAATTGCTTTCAAATTATTAAAATAATTTTCGAAATAAAGACTCATTGATGTTCTACTTTCCTAGATCTCTGTATTGTTTTGCTTTCTATTATTTTCTATGTAATTCCAAATTCTTTACACCTTTGGGCTTCCCCAATCATCACAATAGTGCAAATCTTTCAAACTTAGAGGTCCAATGTTACTACTCTAATCTACAAATTCAAATAACTTACCGTCCTTACTGTTTCATATCCCACATCATAATGGCACAAATTGGATAGACTGATCCAAGACCCCTTATATACCTTTGGGATTCGCCAATCATCACAATAGTGCAAATCTTTCAAACTTAGAGGTCCAATGTTACTACTCTAATCAACAAATTCAAATAACTTACCGTCCTTACTGCTTCATATCCCACATCATAATGGCACAAATTGGATAGACTGATCCAAGACCCCTTATATAACTCACAATTTCATCAATAAAAAACACACTATTTACAACAACAAAAACTCCCAATCTTGCACTTGAAGATTTTATGAAAGGCAACATGTAGCACGAGAACTCTATTATTTATAAACATGAAGCAAGTACCTTAAGAATCCATCTACTGGCTCAACCAGAGGCTCCCAGGCTTCATACTTGTCATTATATGATCTGGCAGCCAAGGAGAAACCAACAGTGCAATTCAGATACCCAGTTCTTCCATGCAAACTAAATGTTATTCCACTCAAAGATATATTGAACAAAGGAACCATCTGTCAATTTAACAAAAGAAAAGCAGTCAATACAAAAATACGAATGATCATAACACCTACAATTCATTATGAGTAACAAAATTTCATGAATAGTCAAGTCAAGGATCAGAGATCAATATCTGGGACATAGAAAAGGATTTCATGCATTCTCATAGTCCACAAAGAAGAGAAATCCCACAGAATCTTGAAAAAAAAATTTCAGGGTAGCAAGTAGAGTACAAAAGATTGGTATGAACAGAACTAGTATAGAAACAGGACCCCATCTTGGAGTCCAATCTTTAGATTTTCCTAAAACTTAAATACAACTATTAGAGTGAGAAAGCAAGACATCATTGCAACACGTACCACTCGCAGTAAGAAACCATTATAGCAGAAATTTCTACAGCTTCTTATTTAAGGTGTAAACCAAAAACAATGGGGATCAATACTGTACACAATTACCAACCCTCTCAAAATTTATGCCGTAAGGTGAACGAAATGCACGAATGCACGAAATACTTTTATATTTAACAAACACTTATATGCAAGAGCCTTTTGGAGTTAAAACTTGGACAAATGCACGAAATCAACCCATCTTAATACCGAAATCCAACTTTTATATATAGGAGAATGGAGAGATCAAGGATCAATTTCTAGACCACTTAGTCATAATGTCATAGAGGCTTTGATAATGTTAAGAACTAACTATTCCAAAAGCTTACATTATTGATCATGAAGTTTTTACATCTAACACTATTTGAGCATGACATTAATCATAGCAAAATTGAAAAAACAAGAAATAACATAAACTCCCTACTTGATGGCAAAAAAGCACAATAAAAACACTTCATAATTACATTGTTAAACTGAAAAATATTACATTAGCCAAGAAAATCTCTGCCCTATATGCATGCACAATTAGCCATGTACAGATTTTGAATCAAATAGGTGTTTGCAGTCAAATAAGAAGTTAAATGTATGCCAATAGATAACTTTAAGGTCAGCATCCACCGAACTAGTTCAAATATCAAATTTTGCTCATAACACCATTAGTACTTTCACATTCAACGAAATGAAAATCTGAAGATAAGGACCCATTCATTCTACAAGCTTAAGCACCTAGGTGACAGAACATTCAGCTATTGTTATATGAAAGCTACAAACTGTGTGTTTTATTCTCACCAAACCACTGTAGTCATCAAAAAGAGCAAGTGAGAAGGTTCCAATTCCAGCATCAATGATTGTTACGTCTGAGCCACTTGGCACACTAGAATCTGCTAGTTTCAAAGCAAATCTTCTTGGGGGTCTTTTGAAACCACCACGGGCAATAAAAGTCCCCAACTCATTGCCAACAGTCCATATGCTGAATGGCTCTGTTACATGCTTGGCATCAGATGTATCCCATACACTTTCTTCCAGAAATTTATCTCCAGCAACCAAATCACTGCGCATGCATCTTATTGTACTGAACTCATTTTGTTTAGGTTTCCCTTTACATGCAACACAACCCAACGAAACAAAGCCAGGAGGAGCTTGGGGAAGCCAGAATGATATACTTTCGTTTCCCCTCTGCTTTTTTATTTGCCCAACAAGTTGAAAATCTAGAGGAGTTTTAAAAATATTTTCATCTCTGGAATCATGAAGAACAATGCAGGTATTTGGAGGCTCGTACCTAAAAGGCAGACGAATCAGTTCCGTATTAATTGTAAAAACAAGATAAAAAAATTCAAGCTAAACTTTCATGACAGAGAATCAGAGCACATAGGTGTGAAGCACACCCTTTAACAGCGATGTCACCAAAATATATCATTCCCATTGGGACAACTGGACGCCATATAGATAACTTCTTTCTTGAGTTTGATCCCTGATTCCACCATATTAATTGAAAGCTTGCAACAGTCTCCAAACGCCTGTTAGAATTTGCATCCGCGGACTGGTCATATTGCAAGGTTTGTTGTCCACCAGAATGAACTTGAGAATCCAAACTATTTGATGCTGCTGAGGATGCCTTCAGAGAACCAAACTTGATGCAACGCAGCTCATATGCTTTACTCATCAAACAATGTGTAGTAGGATCAACTGGCAAGAAAGTCCCAAAAGAATTATCCAGACGCCAAAATGCCACACTGGATGATGATCTGCAATCAATTCAAGACAAACAAAATATTTGTTTTCAAAGGATAAAAAAACCATGATTTTGTGTTTGATAAACAGTTAAAACAAATTCTGTATGTAAACTACCCACTTAAAATAAAACCCACCACAGTTAGATTCCTTCATATCAGATTTAAGCTTGGAAAGTAATTTAATCAGTTGAGCAAAATGATCGCATGCAAGTCAGTATCAAATTTATGAATAGCGATACCCTCCCTTCATAGAGAACGGAGAGGATCTGATCTCCAAATTTAAACATAGCAGAAGGAGACAACAAACAAGTCGTTATCAAATTTATATATACATTGTAAACAAGACATGCGTGTTAAACAGGAGACAACATAAAATTTCCACTTACGTATTAGTCATGCCAATTATGACACAATCCCTTAATGAACATGGAGATACAGAAGACGACGGAATGCAAAAAGCAGAAGATAGAGGAGGAGGTGTCCTTCCTTGAGTAACGATACAGCCTAGTGCTACATAACCTTTGGGAGCTTCAGGGAACCAAATAGAACAAATATCATCTGTCTCAGTTTTCCATGATAAGTCAGAATTGTCCATTTCTTCATCTGTAGTGCCCGTGGAAATTAAAGGTGGCCAAATCAATCTGAAATGAATGGGTCTCTTAACTGTTATAGAATTGGTATTGACTGCAAGGACTCCTTTCGTCGGTGGTTTGTTTCTGTAGAGCGAACACATCATATTAACATTTAAGACCTTGGGTAATTAAAGCATCATCTAAATCAAGAAGAGATAATGGTACTATTAAGAACTTTCACTGACAGTGGTGTCAGGTAGTCACCAAGTACAGCAAAACCAGGAGGAGCATGAGGTCTCCAAAAGGCATAAGTTTGATCAGTATGAGAATCTGCATGGTGCAACAAATATGACTATTGTCAAACACAGTTGCAAATATATTTACCAAAATTGAAACAAAATACAGTATATCAATATACTTTTTATGATTCCAACTTTGTCGAAGTGAGAACAAACAATAGTCATTTTCTTCGATGTCATCCTCAAAAAGGATAGAATGTCATCTTGCACAGCTAGAGATAGTCTTAAGATACTGAATGTGAAATTCATGAAAATATCAGAAACAGATAAATGTATATTGGTCTTCCCAGAAGCATTTGAGTACTTCAAAGATGTATCAAATGGCTCCAAAATCCTGATTCCATTACTCTCCATAGTCAAACCAAGTACATCTGCACTCATCTCAGTATTGTTATCCTTCAAAACAAGCCTGTCAATGAAAACCACATCAAATGTCAGTCAATCTGGAGGTTTGCTAGCTGAGCTTACAGCAATTATATCAACAGATCAAGGACATAACATCATTTGGTTCGAAGTACATTTTTGATTTTGCTATAATTGAATGAACATTAGATACGGAACATGATAAGCCCACATAACCTGATAGGGATTAATTGCTTGTTCTAGAACCAAGAGTCCATTACATGGAAAGTCTATTCTAGGAGGAAGAAGATCCCTTCTGCCATCTTGGCAGTTAGTTAGGAGCTGAAGATTCTGTTAGGAAGGAGCTGGGTTTATAGCAGAAGAAGGGATGGAGTATAGGCATGCATGTTAATTGTTACTTTTCAAGAGGGGTCAGCATACTAAGCAATTAGCTGAATGCATCTCACCAGAGAAATAATGTATCAGGAGATGAGGGTCTTGTGAGGTGCAATCAGCGTATTATTGAATGCTCTATTATGGACAAGTGGAATCTTTTTTCGCATCTTGTGTACTACCAAAATATCTTTAGGTTATTGTACATACTTCTAACAGGCACAATATTTCAGCATATCAAATTGGTCAATCAATTTTAACTATAAATTTATTAATAGGACCCTAGCATAATAATAATAATGATTATGGATTTAAAATAAAATAAGAAATATTATCATGGCGTATTAAGGTATATAAACTTGATGGTAACTTGATATTGATTTTATACAAAAGACTAAACGTTAGCCCCAGTTTATAAGGATACAGAACTCCTAATTTAAAGTTCCAAACTACATAGAATTTGGATTAGGCCCAACAAAAACCTACAAAAATCACTTATAAGGGGATATCTCCTGCTTATAAATATTTTTTCAGGTCATAATTCAATGTGGGACTCTCAACGACCCACATTGCATCACTCTTAGTCGTAGACGTCTAGAGCTTTGACCAAAGTGGCTCATTAACCAGTAGCCCAACAGATTATGGGTAGCTCTAATAGCAACTTAGAATTTGGCTTGCGTCTTACTCAACTCTAATTTGACTTAGATTGGACGTGGGTTAAGACCTACCACACTTCTGTTGAGCGACTATCTTAGAATTTAGGTTAGACATAACTCAATTCTACAAATTTGGCTTGTAAAGTGAAGGATGTCTGCCACTTATGAACATTTTTTAGGCTGCAACTCATTAGAGTGGCTGGATGGCGAATGTTCCAACGGATCATAGATAGGCTCTAATGCTATTTCAGAATTTGGGTTGAGCCTAACACAACTCTACAAAACCGGCATGCCAAAGAACTTATCAATAACTACCATCACTAGAAAGTGCTCTGGCCTGGCAGATGATGGCCACAATGGTTGTCAGGGGTGAAAGGGACTAGGGAGACAAAAAAGCTGATAACATGCAAATAAAAAAAAGAATGGCACGACCATGGTTGTCAGCATTGTGCAGTAGAACATGAGATCGCATGATCCCAAATGTCTACAAACTCGCAGATATGGTGGCGCGGCCAGTGCCAATGGGGAAGATTGTGAAAGCGCGGAATGATGCTTTTCTCCTGCTCTTATGGTGTAGGGTTTTTGACCTATTTGGACCCATTTCAACCCGATTTGAAGTGTGATTTTCCCAACCTGCTTGACCGAGAATACCACCCGATTTGTGGCGCATAACTGAAGGGTATATGTTGGGTCTCATGAAATTTTATTTGTTCCTAACTTGGGAATGTCTCATATTCATCTTTAAGCAATAACTCCTCCTTACGGTTCAATGCTTCAGGATTCATATTTCTTCTATAACTGAAGGGTATATGTTGGGTCTCGTCATTTGCTTCTTCCTATTCCTTTGACTTTTGACATTTCCTTCTTGTTACAGATGTAAGACCGTTACAAAATTGAATTACATTAATTTTTTTCTTGTTAAATTAAAGCTTTTAGATAATTTTAAATGCTGGTTGTTTTGATGTTTAGTTTTCTATTTGATACTAAAGAGCTTGTGACTTATGAAACCAATCTTTAAATACCATGTTGAAGTTATGGATTTTAGATAAAATAAAAAGAAATATGATTATGGTTAACATTGTATAATAAACTTGATATTGACGTTAACTTATAATTATAGTGATACAAGACTTCTAAAACTGAATAAATAAGGAAACTTAGTAACTAGTATGGAAATTCTTCCTAGGAAACAATATAAGATATTGAAAGATTATATACTAATCCTAATAGATAAACTGAGAGACTTTAACACAACAAAAAGATATTATGAGATATTTTTAGAAAACATGAGAGAGAATTGAAATTTCATTCTCTGAGTATTTTGATTATGATACAAGAGTTTATATAGGATTTCTTATCCTTCACATATCAGGGGGTTAACCTACACCCCTATAACTAACTCTAACATCTAACTGCTCTTCCACGTGAGCAGAATATTCAAGAAAAGGAAACAAAACTAACCTGAAGCTAGTTGAGACTATTTAAAACTAGTATATTCATACAGATATCATCTTATACTCTAACAAAGCTTTTAGACACAGTCGGTTCAAATCTCAAAATGTTTATGTATCCATGACACATGTTTTGCACTTGAAATATGGAAAAGCCAAAAGCCTACAGTATGTTGAACAATAACTATAAGGAATTAGGGTTGGTCATAGATCAAACTCCTAACTAATTGGTCATACTATCACCAGATAGGCTTGAATTCCATGTCAAAAGATCAACTCTCCAAAAAAAATGTCAGGTAATTATATCTCTAGAAGTAAGAACAAATAAAGTAGCACTAATATTCTAAATAAAAGAGGTGTGAAATTTTCTTGGAAGCATAATTGATTAAAGTGTTGAGAAATTTTCTATAATCATGTAAATGCAATTCACCAAAGAACAACTCACCTGCAAAATACATCCAACTGTGCAAGTAGAAGTTTATTAGACAGGTTTGATGACTCCCCTACATCTTTTGATGTGTTATAAAAGGTGAGCTCTGGACCAACAGCCTGCCAAAACATGTCCTAATCACATTATAAGATATTAAAAAAAAGATAATTGTAACTCACAACAGTTACTTAATGTCATAAAACTATCTTTATGGAATATTTCATATCAAAAGGACTGTATATTTTACTACACAAGGATATAATATGCAAGAAGCAGAATGTCACGACATGATCCCAGTCCCACACATACGAGAGTAAGATTTGAAGGGTGTACTCAAGAAGGAAAAAACCCTAAGAGGTTAGTGAGTCAGTTTTAAGCAATTACAAGACCTTCTAGCCCTCATAAGAGACAATCTTACCAAGGAGCCAAGAGTATTCAATAGAAGGGACCTTTGACACGAAGCCATTGCTTAGTGATTTATTCCTTGTAATCTCTTTTATTTGTCGCCATAGGATTTATCTCATCATCTTACTGGTGACTAATCACTAGCTAAAAGACTGAGGGTGGGTCTTGTATTTGATAATAGTTTTCCCTTTGCTTAGTATATCTTTATACTTTCTTCAAACAGGTTTGTTCTATTGGATTGATTTTACAATTAGCAATTTGTCACTTTTATGTGGTTGATCCACGACAATACAAAATTGATTTGCAGAACAATAGAATGAACCGAGTCTAGGGGTGTCAGTGAACCAAATCAACAAGTCTATTCTACTAATTCAATTAACTTATGAGGTTAATTAGCTTACCTTAACATTTGAGGGTAAAGGGCATTTTTTTGCTAACTAGGAAATCAATATTGAATATAAGTGAATCACGACTCTACTAAATAACACTAGAAATTTCAATTGTCTTAACTATATATATGTCTAGGTAGTTAATCGCAGATGGCGGCGCATTGCAGCCAATCCCGAAAACTAGGATAGTGGGTTGTGGGATACCGGAATTACCTCTATATTTTGGACAAACTACATAAATAGTACTATATAAATATGCATAATTCAACAATATCTCAAACCTGAACATTCATAAATAATAATAATGTAACAAAATATTAAAACTAAAATGCATACTATAGAAATCAAAGATAAAGTAATAATATAACAAAATATTAAAACTAAAATGCATATTATAGAAATCAAAGATCATCATCATTTTCAACTTAATCTTCTTCCTCTTCTTCCTCCTCCTCTTTCTCATCACCTTTAATATATTATTTGTTCTCCTCCTCTACCCCATCATCTTCAACACAAATAGGTTCAACTTCTTCAACGTCTTCTACCACCACTTCTTGTGTTATTGCCCTAGATGCACTTACAACTGCCTTTTCTTTTGTTGTCCGCCTAGTGTAGACCGTCGGCTCATTACCCCACTTGCATTAACAACATCAGTGCAAGTTAGATTATCACCAGCATAAACTAATTCTTCAACAGGTTCACCATTTTCCCCCAAGTCTCCCACTCCAAATTCATTGGTATAACTATCATCACTCAAGACAAAATTAGATAAATCACATCACGACAATCATAGCGCTCTTTTAGAGCCTGGTTGTACTTAACGAAAACCAAATCTTTCAACCTCTTATGCTCAAGTCTACTTCTCTTTTTAAAATGAATTTGTGTATTATAAGTTAAAATGTTAGTTTAGTATATAGAATACTCTGTAACTTAATAACAAGTATCAACTTAAATGCTCAAAATTAGTCCAATTGCGCTCACATCCTGAAGAAATGCATGTTAAACTCAACACTTAAAAGACTAATACTTGCAAAAGTGGAGTATGTGCTCCATAAGTCTTCCACCACTCAACTGCAATGAAACAATCATTTTCATTTTTATACATAAGTTGTTGTGTGCAAAAAGTTGTAAGAAGAAAAGAAATAAACTTCCATTACTAGGAGCTATGGAGTCTGCAATAAGCAATAGATGATGAAGTAGACATTTCCAATTACCAGGAGCTATGTACTTGTTTGCTTGTTCATTGAAAGCTTTTTAAATATCCTCCTTGGCCTTGATCATTGCTGCATATATGTATCCCACTGCAGGTTTTTTCTCATTATCAACAAGTCTTAACACTTGTACAAGAGGTTCCATAACCTTAAAAGTGTAGATAATATCATTCCAAAATAATGTCATAAGTACAATATGGGTTGCCTTCTTTCCCGTTAGGATCGGTAGCTGCCTTGGACTTCAACCATTTAAGTGAACATCTTTCTAAGGTTGACTTTTTGTTTATCCAATTTTTGCAAAGTAAGAAATATCGTAGCAAACCTTGTGACTCCATGTCTAACCAACTCAACATTGTCAATGTTTGTCCTCGTTGTGTACAACGCCAATGTGTGGTTATAAATCAAGCCTACAAGACTAATCTCTCGTTGAATAACCGTTTAAACCTTAGCAATCTTTCCAATATCTTCTAACATCAGGTCTAGACAATGTGCAGCATATGGAGTCCAAAATAGGTGTGATCTCTTGTAGTTAGCAGTTTATCAGCATGTACATAATCACTTTTATTGTTAGTAACCACCCGCACAATATTTTGCTCACCAATCTTCTCAACAAAATTGTCCAATATCTCAAATGTCTTAGTCTCAGTCTTCATGTAGGCAGAAGTATTAATACTTTTCACAAACATTGTTCTCACTGTAGAATTCAGCAAGAAATTTATCAAGGTCCTATTTTTTCTATCTATCCAACAATCTGACATAATTGAACATCCGAATTTTGCGTGTATGCTCTTGATGACCATTCAACAAAACTTTTATATATTCCAACTCTTTTTCAAAGAAGGAAACCCCGAACTCATGATAGCTTGAAGTTTTCAAATTAAGATAGTAGTTTCCGACCGCTTCCAACATTAAAAGGTATTCTATTTGTATAAAAAGAACGAGCTCTTGCTCTTACTTCTTTGTCACAAGCATAATTTAAGCTTGTTTGCCTCTTGTCTTTCTCCAATTTGTGTTGGACTTCTTTCATGAACATTAAATCCAAGGGACCTTTTGTCTTCTTGACAGCCGATAAAGGGGCCTCAATTTCCATTTTTCGCTTCAAATTTTCCTTATTTCAGCTACATCGTCATTACCATCATCATCAATTTGCCATTTCACCTCATTTAATATTCCATCTTTTAGTGTTTGATTCTCATCATAATCTTTCTGTAGCATTAACTTACAATCTGGTGGCATTTTCCTGCGACTTTTTACATCTCCCTTTTTCTAACTGATGTTGTCTTGCTCTAGTAATTTCTCCAGTAGTTTCAAGTTGACAGAAATCACATGCCACCCTCTTCTTATTATTCTTGACCTCTACACTGCTAAACTCTCATGCTAGGTCAAGATTATCCACAGTTGGTTTAAACATTACTCGAGTATTCGTACATTACTTTGTGGGGTTGCAGACGCTGTTGCCATGGCTATTTGCAGAACAAGCAAATAAAGAAGGGAAGTACAAAAGAACATAGAAAGATGGAAGGAAGGAAGTTACAAAAGAAACAGGAAAAAAAAAAAAAAAAAAAAAAAAAAAAAAAGGAAAGAAGGAAAGAAGAAAATATCAGAGGCAGGTGGTGTTTGAAGCTGGAGACAGTGCCGCTGGTGGTGGAAGAACCGAATCGGCAGTGAAGACGAAGAATAGGAAGAACGAGAAAGAAGGGAAAGTGAAATTTGGGTAATAGTGAAATTTGAATGAAGAAATACCAAAAATACACCCAAAACGTTTTAAAATTGAAACGCAATATTGGTTTTTCCTGAAAAAACAATTTCACGATTTCTGGGTTTTGGGAACACGTGACCCGGAATGCAACCAGCGAACGCACCCAGATCTCGCACAACCTTCATTCTCACCGAACCGCTGCGGCCAGGCCCTTTGCCGCCACGCGCTGAGAATCGCTACAATTGACTACCTAGATATACGTGAATCAGTTAGCGGCAGATACACAACTGCTAAACTTTTTTCAGAAACCTGATCATCCATATACAGGTAATGTATTGCATTTCAAAACAATAGTTCATTAATTCAGTCTCTCTTTTCTCTCAATTTTCCTAATTGACCTGGAGGAATGCTTTAAGTGTAATTTGTGATGGAAAAGTACCATTCAAGTTTTACGGAAAATTGTACTGCATAGATATAAGACCTTCAATGTTGTACTGAACTAAATTTTACGCAGTAAAGAACCCAAAAAAAATTAAACTTAGAATCGCAAATATGACATGTTACAATAAATGCTTATAAAAGACTAGATAGGATTAAGAATACAATTATTAAAGAGAAAAATGGAATAGCTCTCATCCTAGAAAAGATATTTGACTCTTATATTGAGTGATTTGGAAATAAGTGGAGAAGAACCATAGCACATTAGTAAGGAGGTTTGGGCAAATAGAACATACTCCGCCCAACAATTACAGATTGAGGGAAATCAAGATAAATTGTAGACAAATCATTATGAGAGATTTAGAGGCAAATGTTCTACCTTTGAATTTAATGCATATCAGGGAATCCTCATGCAGTATTATCTATGTATTCACTCACACATCGTGAGAAATGGTTTACTAATAGTAGTTGTTATTATGAATGTTGCAAACAATAATCTTCAACTCCAGATAATTACAAGAAAAAGTACACTTACCCAACTCTCCCATCATTTAGAATCAACCACAAATTCAATAATGCACAAGTATATAAATATATAGCCTTAGCAACACTTAACCTGAAGCTCAATGATCAACTCTGCAGAGCTATTAACTGCATTATTCTGACTTGGTACTTCATGCACTCTACCTCTCAGAGCCATTTCCTGAGGACTTTCCACTGATTGTTCCAAATAGACATGGTCCTCATTTAAAGCTGAATAACTACTATTTGCCCCAAGAAAAACACAAGAATCCAAGTGCTGTCCGCCCTACAAAAAGAAAACCACGGCAATTAGTGTTCTAGGCATGGATTGATATCTTAAATTCATAAAATAGTTAGATAGAGTGGGAAAATGAAACCTTAATAACAACATTTCTGAATTGCAATTTCTTCCCATTTCCAACAAATATTATAGCCTCTGAGCTAGCTGATGTGAGATTAAAACCCAGCCGGTCTTTTAAATATAAAGTTCCACCATCACCATCATAAATGAAATTATCAAAATTTTCACCATCAGCTATTAAGGGCTTTTGAGGTGATAGGGAAAATTCAGCACAAGGTTGCTTGTAGATTGAATGATCCATGATGATTGCATCCAGCAAGGAAGAATCATGTTCTTCAAATGATAGCATACTGCTGACTGTTGGAACGAAAAACTCAACTACAGCAAGCAGAAAGTCTAGTGCAACAAGTAACTGAGGCCTCTGGATACACAACGAAACAAATGTTGAATCTGGACCAAATTTCATATCAACAATGAGCATCGTCTGAACTGGTTCAAAATTATTCCCTTTACTTGAGCTACTATCAACTGAGTCCTGATTTTCATAATAAGAAAAAGTATTGGGAGGACTGACTCCAATATTCTCCGGCTTTCCAATTGCTAACCGAAATCCTTGTTCAACTCCTTCCCGGTCATCAAAAACACTGAAACCTTGTAGTGTTGCAGAAAGGAAACCATTTCCTTCTGTACTGGACTTGTACAGCAGCCATGCACTGCTGACCTGCACGAGAGAAACAAGAGTTGAACCATACAAAAATTAATTGCACTATCATCATTTGGTTGCACCTTTGATAAATGTATTTTGCTATACAGTAATTTATTCCCTCAATTTTCTACTGGAAAAAACATTTTCCTCCAAGTTCTATTATTAACCAAGGCCAAGGAAATAACATTTGTTAATTGATCCCGACAATGCAACTCCCTCCATTCATTTTTAATTGTCTATATTTTAGGGGGAAATGTGCTCCAATTTATCTGTTGTTTATTTCAATTTTAATGGCTATATAAACACTATTTTGTCAATTATACCCTTACCTTATGAATTATTTGACACTTACATTAATGAACAGAGAAAGTAATTGGATGAGTGGGCTAGTGAATTAGGATACAATACATAATAAAGTGATAATGATATAAAAAAAATACTTACAAAAAACCAAAGTGATATTATAAAATTTTATCAGTATGAATATATATGAATTAATACATATTAAAGTTTCTTATTATACACAGTCTCTTAGATTTTCAAAATTATATAAATGATCATCTTATTACAAAGGGGTTAAGAGCTTATAAATAAACATGAATAGCATGAAACGTGAAGCTTGGTAAACAATAGTTGGAAAATCCATGAGCACAAACCCACAACCATGCACCCTCAGGAATCTAATTGTGTTTGAAAATGTAAAGCATTCATTTGGAACCACGAACATTTGTTTTTTATTTTCATTCTGTTCAATTTAAAATTTCAATTAACATACATAGTTTATCCTCTTCAAGTTATCAAATAAGATTCCATCATATTCATCAAAAGAAAAAAAGATAATCCTAAGGTGTAATAATAAAACTATATTGGTAAAAAACGACGATGTACCTGTACGGTGGCCAGAGATGCATCTCTTGTTATCCCTGTATATAAGCTCAACTCAACCAGATTTATGGACACACAAATTTTCATAAGAACAGAAGCTTCAACAACTGGGGTCCCTGAAGCAACACCATTTGAAACCTCGGGAACAATATCTTCAGTTGCATCATTTAACTCCATGGAGAAATATTGATTCAGCGAAGGAGGAATATCCGGCACCTCTGAAAAGTTGGATACAGAACACTCAGTAATAATCTGATATTCTTTATTTGACAATGCTGCTTTTAACTCTTCAATCTGGAGAACCACAATATCAAATACAAGATACGTCGTAAGGATAGCAAGCTTTTACTAAGTGGAAATAATAACATTGATATTTAAATGCAGGGCCCCCAATTTTTGGGAAGCATTTCATATGAAAATGAAGTATGTTACCTTGATTATGACTTCGATACTTGGAAACTGATGCAATAAGTCTCGGAGTGACCTATGAATAATCACCGATAGCCCATTGACATCCTGAATTATGCTTTCGCCCAAGTCTGTTCCAGTTCCAACATTTAAGTTGATGTCTTCAACCTACACTCGAGAAACCAATCTTATTAAAATAAACTAATTCTAAAGTAGGACACATTACCCCAGAAGAAAAAAATGCTTGAACATCAAAGTGAACATAGGGAACCCCAATGCACAATTATCCACATGATATCTGGAAATCCTTTCTAACCATGTTTCCATTACCTACAGATCAATCATACTGCGAGCAACCAGTCTCACCTGAACCATCAAAGTTTCCAAGTGCACTGCATTGATGTCACGTTTACTTCCCCCTATCCACTGAAAGGTGTTCTTCACAGTTATATGAACAATGTCAAGCCTCAAAAAACTGCAACAAAGAAATATTAACAGAGATCGTTAAAGAAATACATACCACAATCCAGCCATTGCTTAACAGCTTATACGATTAAACTGAATCACCGAGGCAGTAATAAGCTCACAATTGACATATATTAAGTACATAAAAAAATAAAACATAGAAGAAAAATTTAAAATAATTTGAGAATAAATATTACTTAATACATTATATTAAAAATATAAACATTATTAAACATGTATACATATATTTATTATAAAATAGAAACTATTATATGACATTATATATTATATAACTGTATATATATGATTGACAACTATGATTCATAATTCAAAGTTTATTCTTACCCAACCCTCCTTCTCTAAAACCCTATAATTTCAACAAAGTGAAAATAGAAAACTAAAAACTTTAGCTTACTCAAGGCTATCTGTTCTCCGAGGCATTAATATTATTGGCTTCTTGAGAGAAAGATCAAACTTCACAGCAGGTGATCCTTCAATTTCACTAGCTGAAAACCACTTCTCTGAATTTGTCACTTGATCTGTGACTTTGATGACACTTTTGGGGGTATTTGGAACAAGACCCATAAAATAGCCAACAACCTGCACGCTTTTGTACACATTAAATATTATAATTATGAGTATAAACTACACAAAGCTCAAATCATTTGATGAAATACCTCTTGCACAAATCGATTCAGATAAACAACGCGCACTTCTGAAAGCTGCCCAAAAAGACTAAAATCATAACCTTCGTAGTCTTCGTCGTCATTGCTATATGATGTAAACTCCAACTACATTGTAATCCAGACATTGAACAATAAAGTAACTATTAAAACTGAACATCGGAATTTACAAACTGATGAGAAGCAAATGGAATGAGTCATTTCAAACTGATGCATTAGTCAAAAGAAGAAGAAAAAAAAAAAAAAAAAAAAAAAAAAATATGTATATAATTATCTCCACAACTCCACGTCTAGAATGCAACAGAGTTTCATGATAATAAATTGAATAGAAATGAGAAGCAAATCAGAATAAAGTATTGATTGCCATTTATTATCTTCATGAAATACATAACGTTAAAAGAAAATAAAAAAAATACAAAACCTTTCTTTAATTGGGAAAAAAGAGGAAAGATTTTAACCAGAGAAGATACCTTTCTACACAAAATAAGAACCAAAAACCCCAAGCAAAAAAGAGCCTTAAAGGCTAAAAAATGAAACAACCTGTCCAAGTGACTTTTTGTATCAGAAGACGAAAATAGACTAAAAAGACTACACAAAACACCAAAGGATACACAATCCTATGCAATAACTTCAATGAACATCAAAATTGCCTTATTATTTCAAAACAAAAAAAAAAACACTAGAAAATGGAATGAGCAAGAATATGACATTGTTTGTGTTTGTGGCCAAGATGACTATTGTATGAACTGTACTTTCCATTGCTACTTTTGATGGTTGGTCTCTTCACCAAATGGACGCAAAGAATGCATTTCTTCGTGATGAACTGATAGAGGATATTTATATGACTCCCCCTTTGGCAGGTCTATTTTCAACATCTAAGGGTGTATGTAAGCTCAAAAGATTATTATTATATGGCTTGAAACAGACTATCAGAGCGTGGTATGAGAAATTCCGCACCACTTTTCCTAAGTTGTTTTACTTTAAGTCAATTGACTTATCTATGTTCATTCATCGCACACCTACTGGTATTGTTCTTCTTCTTTGTTTGATAAAAAGATGATTACGAGTTTTGACTATACAGCCATACATACATCAGTTTATACAGCAGTTACAAGCTAAATTTCATATAAAAGATCTTGGTAATTTGCACTATTTCCTTGGTCTTGAGGTTCATTATACCTCCAAGGGATTATTCCTACACTAGTACAAGTACATTGAAAATTTTATTTTGGTAGCTCTCCAACTTTTTAATCTGGTGGACACCTCTGAAGGTTAATGTTAAATTTGTCATGATGACAATGATCTTTTGGCTAATCCTTTGTTATATGATTATATCCTTAATTACTAGACTATTACACGCCCTAATATCTCCTTTGCTTTTTAGCATCATTTGGATGTTATTCGTCACATAACTCAATACTTGAAAGGCAACTCTCAACGAGGTCTATTCTTTCCTAGTGGGGAATTCCATAAATTGATTGTTTATAGTGATGTTGAGTGGGCACGATGTCCAGATACTATCAAATCTATCACCGGTTGGTGTATGTTTCTTGATTTTGCATAGATTTCATTGAAGAGTAAGAAGCAAACATGAGTCTCTAAGTCATCTACTGAATATGAATACCATACCACGTCTAGTAGGTGTACTGAAATAATTGACATCAGAGAAATACGTACTAGGTGTTCTAAATATACATCAGAGAAATAAAGATAAAGTTAATAAATAAATAGGCAATAAGTAATGAGTAAATTCTGTACATTTGATAGTTGTTGGGAAAGAATAAATCATTTATGACGGTCAAAGAGGGAACCCGTCTAGGAGAGACCTGTGTCTTATTCAGATTCATTCAATAAAATTGTTCTCTTTCTGCTCATTTCATTCTATCAATTTTCTAAATTCTTTTCTCTTAGGTTCAAAACAATTCGTCTGACCTGCTGATTATCATTAATTAGGATTTATTTTCATTATTCTATATAATTGTATTAGAGTCTGTACTTTCAAATTATCATAAATAATATTCAGTTTTATCTGTATTTTCTCTTTCAAGTTGAGTTGAGGAATCCTTTTAAGATGACTAATAAAAAAGCCAACCACCATCAGTAAATAAAAAGGCTAAACCTATATCAAAAATTTAGATCGGGCGGCCCAGTGTTCTATAAATCTAACAGAGACACCCAGAACTTAGCTAAGAAGAATCCATGCGCTGAGTACCAAATAGAGGTAGTGGATGATTTGCTGCAGATCATAGCTAAGAAAAATAACCTTCCCTCAAATAGCATCCCCATTAACCAAGAGCAATAAATTACAGTGAACAATGACACTTACACTCAATCAATGGGTCACATTTTAAATGTTATTGTTGAAGTTGTAGGATTTTATAAATAAGGAGGAGAGAAAATAATAAGGGTTTGAATATTATTAACAACAGCTTTATGCTAACTTAATTACAAAAGATTCACTACTAATCTCTATTTATAGAGAAACATACATTTAATCCTAAATCAGGAACAAATCGTAATAATAAAGAGAGATATTTTAAGATATTTCTATGATTATAAATTGATTATAGAAAATAAGGAGGAGAGAAAATAATAAGGGTTTGAATATTATTAACAACAGCTTTATGCTAACTTAATTACAAAAGATTCACTAGTAATCTCTATTTATAGAGAAACATACATTTAATCCTAAATCAGGAACAAATCGTAATAATAAAGAGAGATATTTTAAGATATTTCTATGATTATAAATTGATTATAGAAAATAATTCAAGATACTCTAATATAACATAAAAGATATTATAAGATATTTTCTAATATTCTAACACTCCCCCTCAAGCTAAAGCTTACTAAGCTTTAGCTCGTTACAAGAAAACAATGTATTGCTCTGCAAAAGAATAAAAGTGGATGGAAAGTCAACGTAAGGATGCAAGTGAAGTCGGAGAGAATTGCTATAAATATAGCCTAACCAGATAGCCACAATGATCATCAGCATAAGAAAAATTCATAGCAAGCAATTGAACAAATCAAGGTCCTTTCTTTTAAAAAACTGCATTTGGAAGCTTTAAACCAATAATAACGGAGGCTCAAAATATTTAAATTTGAAAATACTTCAAGGAGAGAGCAGCGTGCTTCAGGGAGAGAAAGGCAAGGGTAGTACATCTTAGACAAAGATGGGTCAGTGCATCTGGGATAAATTGACAAGATAAAGTGAGTCATGAAAATAAAAGAGATCGTCAGAATAACCATCAACAGAAGAAGTCATCAGTAATATGATTCATATGTGGGAAAAGAGACACCACTAAAATGATTATCGGTGGAAATAGAAGCCACTGTTATAATCTATTAGTAACAACTAAATTGCATGACAAACACCAAAGAATAAGCAACACGACTCTAATGAAACGAGACCATGATCGATCAACGAAGTGAGAAAATACATCCAAATCACGAGACAATGGTTGTTTGAACAAGGACGCATATTGTTCGTCGATCAAAATTGAAAAGTAAGGGCAGATTTAGAAACAGGAAGGAAAACCTAATCTAGACGACTGAAACAATGTGCTGGAAGACAGACAAACGCGCCTAACCTCGAGGCTGTTGGCGGCAGCGCGTTGAATAAACACGGAGGATCTTGACAGCACATGAATGCGCGTGGAGCAACTTTTGGCATAAAAAATCTGGGTTGTTTAGATTGGGAGATTCCGCACACGATGGAAGTAGTTGTGTCGGAAAACTTGATGGAAAACTTTTCCAGCGGCGACAGTAGATGGAAGGCAGCAGTAGACAGCGGATCTTGAAGGTAGTAGGTGTAACTGTAGCCCGAAACTAGAATACGAGGACAGATTCAAAACAGCGAGATTGAGGCGCGATTGACCGACCAAACAGCAACTGACTGGAGATGGTGTCGCGTGAGATCTACTCGCAGGAGAGATTAGCAGCGCATGTGACGGTTTTTGGCGACGCATTTTCGGGCATTACCTGATCTGGAGATGACAATGTTGTTCGCAGGAAAATTCGCCGAAAATAGTGGCAGCGGCGACAGTAACGAACTGAACATAAAACGAGTGAAACGTGTTGGAATGTTGGAAAAAAGAAACTATAATTATATTCCCTAACTGTTGGGAACTCGGCAGTGGAATCGTTCAAGGAGGATCGAAATAGGCTCTAGATATTATATTGAAGTTGTGGGATTTTAGAGAAATGAATGAGAGAAAATAATAAGGGTTTGAATATTATTGATAATAGTTTTATGCTAATTTGATTACAAAAGATTCAATACTAATCTCTATTTATAGAAAAATATAGATTTAATCCTAAATCAGAAACAAATCATAATAACAAAGAGAGATATTTTAAGATATCTCTATGAATTTAAATTGTTCATAGGAAATAACTCAAGATACTCTAATATAATACAAAAGATATTATAAGATTTTTCTAATATTCTATCAGTTATATAAGAAAGCAGTAGAGAGAGGTACCTCCACAAAAGATCTGCCCCCAGGATTTCTCATATCACATGCCCAGTAGTACAAATGACTGCTAGGTAGGCTATCGTCACTTATTTTCAGATTCCCCAAGGCTGCTTTAATACTGAAGGAGGAAGGGAACACCTTGATGTCCATAAGCAAACTCTCTTGAGACAGACAAGCAAGCTTGGTTTCATTTTCCTTCATCAAAAGGATTTGGGCCTGGGCCATTTTTAATGTCAGATTGAACATAATTCTGGATTTTCCTTTTCCAAGCAAGCCCTTAACAGCATGTTCCTCAACTGTACCAGCATTTAATTCATCCAAATCTCTTGATACATCATTTTTCATAATGGCTGAAGAGCTCTTACTAGAAGTTTCAAGGTTTCTATCCTCAATGTTAATAGAATTGATAAATTCCATAATAGCAAGGATTGTTGGTCTACGACAAAAAAATGTCAGGGTAGCCAGAGTCACTATAACCTGAAATGACATAAATAAACTATTCAATGAAAAAACCACATAGAACTAAAGACAATCTGGTAAAACCAATAAACACTCACCTGCTTATCTGTATTATTATACCGAGTAGAATTCTGGTCATAGATAACAATTTGTGCTTTAACAAAACTCTCCAATGTGTCACTGAATTCCATAGTACTATTAGAAGGAGCATCACTAGGTAGAAGTCCAGTAATGCGACTGAACTTTGGGAGTTCCAGAGATGAATAACTAAATTGAATCTCACTAAGAGAGCTAGATGGGTACTCAGATGTACCTCCAGGAGACTGCACAGGATAATCAGCACTTTCTGCCAAAGTCTCAGGAGCCTCATAAAACTTATCATCAGTGTCACTAGGAACTATTCCACTATTTTTAACATTTTCTATTGTGGTATTATACAATAATGAAATCTCCTCAGCATTCCCAATAAATGATCTTGCCAAAAAACAAGGCTGAGATTGTTGATTCGAGCAAACCAAATCTTCTATTTCCAGAGACTTCAAGATAGTGCCAATGAAAATGTCACTGTCTCGGATAGAAACCTCCACCTGTTCGAATATAAATAAATGCCTCAGAAAAGGGTAGACAAAAAGTCCTGTTAAGAAGCAACAAACAAGTTATTTTACCTGACCACCTATTGCTCGAAATTCAAACAAACGCTTCTCTTCATTTAAAAGCACCTTCATTAAACTCTGATCACACTACACCAAGATGCACATTTTTTATACATGTGAAAATTCAAATTTGAAACTAATACAATAGAAAAGCAACAAGAAGACTAACCTGGTAACTATAACTGAAGCAAACCTTTAATTCATCAAGAACACCTGTTACAAACAATCTTTCAGAAATTGCAACATCAATCACATCCTGATTATTTAGTTGTGATTCAGTATCATCATGATCTGACGAGGGTTCCGATAGACCAGAAATAGGATCAGTATTCTGCACAAATATGGTGTAATATGAGCATTGACTGTCAGAAAACCCTAGTGGTGTGTGCTCTACTAAATACGCTTGATCAAACAATGGTCGTTAACAACAAATTATGAAAGTTATTTACCTAAAGATGAAATAAAAATAATGAAAGAAAGATTTACATTGTAACCAAAAACAAACAACTAAATGGAAAAATGCTAAAAACTCAACTTTAAAGTAAATCAAGGACTAAACTCCAGATGCTTTTGTGATAAAACATTAATAAGTATTAACAGTACTCATATCTGGTGCATTCATGGTTCAATAGTACTGTATTAACTCTCTTGTATCTCAGGTTTAGTTGTTAGGGGATTGGTCCAACCTTTCCCGTCTTAGTTTCTTACTGGATCACAGTCTAATTATTATAACCAGCTGCATCTTTCTGTTATATAACCAGTAACAGATCCTGTTACAGACAACCTGTAAATACCCATCCATGTAACTGCTATCATAATCATCACTTTGGTATCAGAAATAGGCTTTAGATTCTTTGAAATAGTCTCTGAAGTTTTTTTATCACTCTAACTTTTCTTCCTAGCATTTTCTAATGAACACAGAATTTAACATCAAGCACGTGCTATTTCTCAATGCAGAGGGCTTTTCTAAAAATAAATAGAAGTTAGTATTTTCCAACGGTGAGCAAGGAACTTCACTATTCAGAAAGTTGTAAATATCCACTTGAGGTTCATCAGGAAAATCTGAACTACTGGGAAAAAGAAATTTACCAGAAGGACATAATAAACCAGATAAATTTAAATGGGAACAGAAAAACTAACACGGGCAAAGCATATTGGAAGACATACAAATAAGTTTTTGCCATTCAATTTTAAAATTCTATCAGGAAGTTTATCTTCATGATTTCATCACAGACAAAGAAAAAGAAATAGAGAAAAACAAACCGATGCATAATAGATAGCCCCTTGTAGGCGACTATGCCAGGTTTTACTTGAATCCTCAGACTCACAGCGTAAAATCAGTGCATTTGTGTCCTCCACAACCTACATCCATTTAGTGATTGCTGTTAATAGACATTCAAAACTTAATGTAAATAACAGAAAGATCTAATAACTGGTTTTCAAACAACAGATGAAGGTGATTACCTTATTGTTGGGTCGTGAAGGACTACAAACAACCAAAACATGCTCGACATTACCAACAAACTCTGGTGGAACCTGATATACCTGTTTCCCTCGTAGGCTATACAATCAGATTGCGAAGGCCATTAATAAAATGCATAAAGCTAAGATACAGATGTCAATCAAAGAAACAATTCAAACACATGCTTAAGAGTCAACTAAGAAAGACGTCGATAAAAAGTAAAGTAATCAGCTAAAATGATTACATGTTGTTATTTATATAGCACAACTGATGTGGACCAACCCTACATGAAGGTTAATGAGCTTGGAGAACTAGGAGCGGGACCATTGACTAGAGGGAAGACTAGGAAGCTAAAAGAACAATTAGAGAAACAAATTGTTAATTTCCTTAGTCTTAAGACATATGAAAAGATTAATCCACATTATATTAATCTTATGGTCATAGAAATATCTTAAGACTTAATTTTAATTTTGGGATGTAATAATCATACCTTATAATTAGGAATTATGTTGACTCGTGTGTGCCTAAATATTTGGTAGCTTAGGCACCATGTTATTTTGTGTTAGGCTATATATGCCTTTTTATTGTAAGACATATGGGACTAATTTTGGAAAGAAAAGAAACACTTAGTGTGAGATTAGAGAAATGCTCTCTAGGGTTCTTCTTTGAACCAAATTTAGATCTTATCAAGAGCCTCTTACTCTTGTGGCGATTCTACCTTGATCTTATCATTCCTTGTTGTGGAGTGTGGCGATTTCTACCATTTCATTACTTCTTTATATTTTCTTCTTTTGTGTTCTTCATTCTTATTTAATACTTTATTTGAAATTATCACTTGGATAGATCCTTCAAATCATATGGAAACACTCAAATCCATATCAACAACAAACAATCAAGGTTTATCCTAGTAGGGGTATTTTGTAAATAGCTGAATTAAACGCTTATCATATAAGACCTTATGTACAAGATGTTTCTACAATCGAGGAGGAAATGAGCAACTTCCCTATAAACTCTATATAAATTGTGTCTCTTAGAA
Source organism: Cicer judaicum (assembly GCA_037974835.1). Lineage (NCBI taxonomy): Eukaryota > Viridiplantae > Streptophyta > Magnoliopsida > Fabales > Fabaceae > Cicer > Cicer judaicum. Next base: position 13,539,010 of record JBBPBS010000738.1, read on the forward strand.
TTTGAACTGATGTCTACCTCAACCCCAAAGGCTAGCTCAAGACTAATTTAATCATACGTCTACTCAATGCATGATCTCCACACACACCTCACATTAAGGATTAAACATATGAAGTGTGGACAAATGCACGTGGCTCTATAATAGATATCAAAAAACAACCCCTCAGACCAAAGACTAAATAACTAGAGCGTGGACAAATACAATTGGCCAGATAGAATACACTTGATACCATCAATGAATTTGGACTTGTGCTAACTCAGCCGAAAAGAAACTCAAGTGGAGAAAACTGTATATACGGATGAATTTAACCATGTCTCTAGTCGATGTAGGATCTCAATAGTTTCTATCACCTATGCAGAGGCATCAGAATAGTAACAACAATCCCAACTAGGTTGGAACCAATGCTCTTACAAACACTTAAACTCAGATTTATGTCATAAGATAGTCCCAAAAAAGTTCTTCCAAATGTCCACTGAACATAGTCGCTTACCTAAATTAAGTGATACCATCATTTCCCTGTCAAGTATTCAGTTCAAAGAGAGACAATCCCTTGTTCGAATAAAAAATAATATCTTCAGCTCTGGCCAGAGATGACCTTTCCCCAGCACTGAATGTTGCTCAATTCAATCTGTAGCTATGACCACCATTCGGCATAATGGCTCCATTATATGTTTGAAGCACTCTCTCAGCAGTGGCACGAGAATTAAACTCGATAAAACCATATCCTTCCGATTGACTAGTTTGCTTATTCCTAATCACTTTTAGAGATGTTACCTTGTCGGTTTGACCGAAGCAGGTGTAGAGATAATTCTCATCCATCCAGTACTGCAAATCGCCGATCCAGAGAGTACGTACCTTATCGCGTTGGCGGGCTGCTGAGGAGGCTGGGTGGATTGAGACCACATGGCCGGCTGCGCCTGAAGTTAAGGTTGCATCATGACGTACGGCTGCTGCGGCGGGGGCTGCTGGTACTGTTGTGGCGGCTGTTGCCCCATGCCAGGTCCAAACTGCATCATCTCTCCCACTGAATCTGAAATTTTTAGATAGAGAAAGACGGAGGGAGTGGCCAACGAGAGGTAGAGATAGAGAAAGACATGGTTTATCGGAAGAAAAAATGTTAGAAAAGAGAAACTATGATTATATTCCCTAATTGTTGGGAACTCGGTAGCGCTATAGAGGCGGGATCGTTCAAGGAGGATCGAAATAGGCTCTGATACCATGTTGAAGTTGTGGGATTTTAGAGAAAAGGAAGAGAGTAAATAATAAGGGTTTGAATATTATGGATAATAGCTTTAATGCTAACTTGATTACAATAAACTCAATACTAATCTCTATTTATAGAGAAACATAGACTAAATCCTAAATTATGAATAAATCATAATAATAATAAGAGATAATCTAAGATTCTCCATGATTATAAATTAATCATAGAAAATAACTCAAGATACTCTAATATAATATAAAAAATATTATAAAATATTTTCTAATATTCTAACAAGAATAATATGAGAGATATTCTAAGGTATCTCTATGATTATAAATTAATCCTAAGAAATAACTCAAGATACTCTAATATAATATAAAAGATATTATAAGATATTTTCTAATATTCTGACACAAATCTTCTAAAATAATTTCGAGCCAAAGTAATTTGCAAATGTCTTGAGCCATGGCTCAAAATTCACCTTCAGCACTAGAACATGCTACTATAATTTGCTTTTTACTCGTCCAAGATAGGTGCAATACTATAGTACTCTATAATGGATCTCTTATCAACGGTCGACCCTGCATAGTTGGCATCAGTGTAAGCCTCAAGTGTTGTATACCGATTTCTTTTGAACAAAATTCCTCTTCCTGGAGTTCTCTTAAGATACTGCAAAATTCTATGAGTTGCATGTAAATGAACCATTGTTAGATAAGACATGAATTGACTAGTCATACTCACAGAGTATGCAATATCTGGTCTAGTGTGAGACAAGTAAATTAATTTTCCAACTAGATGTTGATACATTTCTGTATCTACTATAACATCTACTTCAGCACTACACAATTTCAAATTGGAACCCATAGGAGTGCTTGTAGGTTTAGAAACTATTTTCCATGATTCCTTTAGTAAATTTGTAGTGTATTTTTGCTGAGATATGAAAATGCCTTTTTTGGAATGTGGCACCTCGATTCCCAAAAAGTACTTCAACTTTCCAAGAGTTTTCATTTCAAACTCCTTAGTCAAACATTGACTCAATGCTTGTTGCCCCATCCAATCATCTTCAATCATTATGATGTCATTCACATATACTAACAAAACTGTCAGTCCCCTAGTGGGGAGTGTTCGATGAACAATGTATGATCTCCTTGACTTTGCATCTAGCCCAAAGATGCCATAACCTTAGTGAACCTTCCAAACCATGTCTGATGTTTCAGGCCATATAATGCCATTTTCAACCTTCAAATTGTATTGACAGGTAGTTTTTATCATACCCTAGTAGTACCTGCATATAAATTTCATCCTCAAGTTCTCCATGGAAGAAGGCATTCTTCAAATCAAATTGTTATAATTCCCAACCATAATGGACAGCAAGAGACAAAATTACCCTGATGGTATTCATCTTTGCAACTAGGGAAAATGTTTCTGAATAGTCAAATCCATAGTTTTGCCTGAACCCTTTGGCAACTAATTTGGCTTTGTATCTTTAAATTGATCTATCAGCCTTATATTTTATTGTGTACACCCATTTGCATCCAAGCAGCTTCTTGACTTTTGGTAAAGTCACAAACTCCAAGGTTTTATTCTTCTTCAATGCATTGTCTCAATATTCATGGCTTGCTTCCATTTTTCATCAGACAGCACCTCAAAGACATTTTTGGGAATGGAGGCGTTGTTCAGGTTTACAAGGAAAGTTTTGAGTGTTGGTGGGAATTTTTTAAATAAGAGGTAGTTTGAGAGAGGATATAGTTTGTGCCCTTTTCGGGTTCCTTTTCTTTTGGCAATTGGAAGGTCAAGATCATCTTCAATTATTTAGGTTTCTGTTTTATTTTGAGAGGAAGGAAGTTGGGTTTCCGTTTCATTTGGAAGGGCTGGAAGTTGGGTTTGTGTTTCATTTTGAGAGGTTGGGAGCATATCTTATACTACTGAAAAATCAGAATCAGTTACCTGATGTGAAGGAGTTGGATTGGACTCTTGAACATGTGTCGATTCATAAGTGACCTTTGACCATCTCTCAAGCACCAAATTTTTTTCAAATCTTATATCAACTTTAGGTTCAGGCACTGATTCAAATTCAGGTTCAATCTCAGGTTCTAAAGATAGAATACACGGTTGGATTGATTTGGGCTCAGAGGCATTTCACTCAAAGATATTAAGAACAAGATAAATTTCCTTATCTCCCCTTAAATTCTCCCCCTGAAGGTAAGGTTTTGTGAAATAAAGTTCCTCTACTTCATGAAAGGTCACATCCCTAGACACAAAAATTTTTTGGAAGGAGAATGGTAACATTTATATCCTTTTTCAGTGGAAGAGGAGCCAACATAAACACATTTTAGAGCTCTAGGGTCAAGTTTTCCCCTATCATTGACTATGAACATCGACAAATGAGACACACCCAAAGATTTGTGGTGGAAGATTAATGGTAGTGGACAAGTTAGGATAGAATGAAGAAACAACATCCATAGGACTCTTGGACCCCAAGACTCTAGAAGGTATAATAAAAAAATTGACGTAAAACTTCTAGAATATTCCTAATCCATAAAATATCTTGCTGAATGTTACCTTAATAGATTTAATAATTTGAAGTAACTAACTGGAATTCTTAGACGAAATTCAAACAAAAATCAATAATTTTTGGTTAAGATTAAAATCATGAAGACAGCTTCCCCATTTGCCCATATGAATACTATAAATAGCATATATCGTAGTATATAAGTATTTAAGCAGTATTTTCTTTTATAATCCAATTGTCTCTTATAAAAAGGGATGGAGGGAGTAGTATTTAAGTATTCAAACAGTATTTTCTTTTATTTTTTAAGTGCAGTATGCAAAGACCCCTTATCAGCTTCAACATCTAATAAATCAAACTTTACATATATAGAATAATAACAAGGCACAAGAAAGAAGGCTTTTGCACCTGGTGTACTGCTTGTAAGATCTTGAGTCTGGGCTTTCAAGTACATATAGAAAAGGCCCAACTAAGCAGAAGTATCTCCACTGCCACACAGCTTCCCTAATTCCCACACCCTATTACATGTTTATTGAAGACACACAATATAGTATATCAGATGATGGTGCTATATATACAACAAAAATGGTCAATACTAAGCCAAAGGGGATGAAAACTACCTTCCATGTTAGAAGAGATAACCACCCCTCTAGGTCAGCCTGATTCCAAGGACGAATAAAGTCTGAGCTCTCACCATCCCCCTCCTCAAAGATCTTTATTACATGCATCAATCGATGATACCGAGCAGGTGAAAAATGGAAGGCCAATGATGGAAGCCTCACAGCAAGGCGCATTGAAGGATAATGAGGAGTCTCTGACTGAATCTGGTCATAGTGACAAAAAAAATTGGATTGCTTCTTATGAGAGAGAAAGAGGAGAGAGAACTGTAATGAACATTTCCAACAAGACAAGAATTTTACCAGTTGAAGTTGCAGGATGACTCCACATCTGTCAATAACAGGATAGAAATCACCAGTGGTAGGATGGGTTGATGTATTCAGAGAAATTTGGCTCCAGTGATAGTCGCCGTCAAACAAAAATGCAGATACATCACTTAAAACCAAATCAAAGCGCAGGTACATATTATCCTCTGCTGATTCCTGTTGATAGTCATCCTGCATATATTTAAAAATAGAAATAAAAAGATTAAACAAGTTCAAATAAATATATTAAACAAAAATTATCAGGAGCTTGACCTGTGTTCGAATCATCAAATTCCCTAGGTCCAATAAAAGCTTTGTGGCATGGGTGTTGTCGGGACAAAAATCTGTAGGAATAGTAATCTTGGGAGCTGCAATGTCCAAGTCCAATGAAAACCTAATAAATAAGCAACAGCTAGGATTAGCAAGGAGCTTTTCAACAAGAAACTCTACGTTTAACAAATAAGTACGCAAACAAGGGGCAACAAAAAAAATCCATAAAATCAAGGATCTTGTTAGTATTATGAAAAAAATTCTATAATGTCTTGGCCTCATCATAAAATATTTTAGAATATCTCTCGGAATCTTCTTATTTAAGTGCCCTGTGCGAGTGATGAGTTTAGTCGTATGAGATGAGTTTAATCGTATGAGATGAGTTTAGTCATATATATAGAGAAAACATATCAAATGAGATGACTTTTATAATAAGCATGTGAGAAGAGTCAATCTTAGTCATTTATTAAATCATGAATGTTTAAAATTCAAACAAAGATAAGTAACAAATTTGTCTCTTGCCTATGAATGATGGTAAGTGCTTTTGTTTTTCTTTAGGGTTTGTTTTTTAGAATATCTGAAATATCGGTTGGAACTTTCTACTCGATAAAAAGGCTAAATGACTAATTTAGGTTGGAGCATGAAAGAATATTATACTATAACAAAATAAAATACTCCATTTGGTTTTTTTATAAGAAATAATTGAGTCAATAAAAGTTAGAACATGATGGAGTAATTTTTTATTTAAAATTATTTTAATATGACTGTAGTTTTTTAGAAAATACCTTAACATAAAAAATTAGTTTGTTAAGTAAATACCTTAACATATATATATACTTCATAAAAAAATGTTTTTGGTGCCCCTGAAAATTTGGGTCCTGTTGAGCTACACTTCTCGAACACCCTTAAAGCCCCTCTAGTTGTTATCATTATCAGTTTCCCTGTTTAATTAAGGATTGGTTTTTGGCTTTTTGTATCAACAAATTCATACTACCGTTTTCTCTTTCCACCTTTTTATGGAAAACATGTTACATTCAACATGGTAACATCGCAGTGTCATCCTCCATGACCTATTATATTATTCTACTGCAGAGTACCCTAAAATAGGGAACTCAGACAAAAATAGTGCCACTCTCCAATTCCATGATCTTTGCATCAACCGTGCACAAACTTTGGCCACCCTATCTCTCTCTCAACATTGTTTTGTCTCTAATTTCAAAACTCCACGGCCATATCATCATCTTTTCCACTAGAACAATCACCCTCTCTGGTTAGTGGTCACCACTGCCACCTGCCTTTCCCCAATAACTTTTCTGGCAAAACTCCCACCACCTAAACTTCCCCCTGTCTATCCATGTACTGCTGGAATTTCAATTCCATCTGAGATTACATATAGTAACTCAATTTCGACTTTCTTCTCCATGAGCCTCCACTTCCAACCACATGTGGAGGCACGCCCAGCCACATTTTGTCATATCATCATCGTACATTTCCCAACATATTTTGGATAGTTTTCAAGTCACTACCACCTCTTCCAGAAAATTTTCCGGCGACTTTCCCTGCCAAAACAGCCACCATCTTAACCACCAAGAGCTAGTCTACATACTCTAAATGTTCCAGCCTCAACAGATAAAGCATATGCACACACGCTTCAGATCTTTCTAGAGTGATTCTTCTCCTGCTTCAACACTTACCAGCACGCATGAGGGCCATTAAGCCGTATCCTTAGCCAATCTTTGCAGTTCCGATGGTGCCTCCATGTGCTCGTCATGGATCTAACCTTGTTTCTCCAATTTGGCATATGATTGGACATGTCTTTGAAAATGTTGTATTATTTGCACTATTTCAGTGCTTTTCTCTTCGAACAAACCATACACATTTGACTCATAGGAACCATTTAAGTTGTATCGTCCTCTACAAGAATCTGTTCAAGCTCAGTTTGGACATATCTCTTTGCAACAATAGTTTTAAGATGGCAAGTCCGAGTGAAATTAGATTCCCCAATTCCCACGGCAATCCCAGATAAGTGGCTATTGGCCTGGCCCCGTGGCAACTATCCCAACTGCAGTGTGGCCAGTGGGAATAACAAAGAAATCAGTATGCCCTGGCAACTATCTAAACTGCATCGTAGCCCCAGAGCAGTCCCAGGGTATCTGCCTGGCCACATTGATCTACCGTCTCAAATTATATTAAATTATATTTTTCTATAGGATATATTGGTAAGAAACATAAAGCTTAGTAGATTTAGCCTAAGGGGGATTGTTAGATGATATAAAAATGTACTATAATATTCTAAACATGTATCCTATATTTTGTTAGTATGTGTTTTGAGTAAGAGTCTAAAGCTGTATTGGATATTATCATATCCAACACTCATTGCATCTATGCATCAATGGTTAATATTACCCATTATCAATGTGATTTAATTCTAACTCATTTTCAATTACCTACATCAAACACAAATCATAATAAAGAAAATCCATATCTTCATTGTTCAACAATCGTATACAATTTTTTCCTGTTTAAGCATCATAGGCTCTGTTGCTATTTCATAAATTCACATATATTACATGGTTAGAAGACCACAGAAAATAACCTGGCACGATCCTTTAATGCTCTGTTCATTTGTTGCTGGGCAGTGCGCTTTACTTCATCAATTTTCATCTAGGAACAAGGATATGACCCAATGAGAACATTCTTTCTCACAAAAGATTAAACAGCAGAACTTTCCAGCAAGACAAAAAAAAATCAGTTTTCAAATATGAAAATATAATGGGAAAAGTAACAGCAATATAAGGAGAAAACAGATCTGAGAGGGGGAAAATTATCAATGAAAACATGAACAAAATGCAATAAATCATTAGCGGCGACTTGAAAGGCAAGGAAGCTAGTAAGCTGGAATCAATTTTGGTTTTACATGATCCTATTCATTTCGGCTCACTGTCAATCCAGACAGGAGAGTTTCTACTTTGGATTTATCTAGTTTTTTTGTCTTATAAATCCTTCTTCCAATTCATACCTCACTTCACATGATCAGATAACCAATTTGGAAATCCAAAGGTCCTTGATAACACCAAATTCCAGAAAACACAGCAATACAACTGCTGTCCCTATGTAGTCAATAGCAGATAGCGTAGCGTAACGGCCGATCCCCAAAACGCTATAGCGGCGTAGCAGGATGACCACTACATCGAAGTCTAGGGAAACATTACAAGCAATTTATACCATACACATATAGAGGCTATAAAATAGAAAAATGCTCACACTAACAACACATTCATAAGTCATAACTTCAAGGTTCATTGCCACTAATATTTCAAACATAATATAAAGCAAAATAGAGGACTGTCAACGCAGAAACAAAAAAACAGAGCACAATAATGGTGTACGATGAGAAAGCTTTGTTGGTAGGGACGAGAACAGAGCAGGGACGCGTTGAAATCTATGCTTTGAAAGCTTTGAAAAGAAAGCTTTTTGGTAGGAGAAGAAGGGTCCAGAAGAAGCTACAGAACATAGCTTTCAAATAGGAGAAAAAGATCACATACAATCACTGTGCATCTATAACCTTTCTTATTTTTATTTTAGTACTTCAAATTATAATTAAAAATAACCTAGAAAGAAAAAGACAAAAAAAAGAAATAAAAAAAACCCTAAAACAGTTTAAAAAATACGGGTATTTCTGACATTCCATCCTTAAATCACTGTAGCGCTTCTTCCCTGCGTGAATTCATCTTCTCCCACCCTCGAAGAACATCGCTACGGCTGCAACACCGTTTTGCATAGCACAGGGCCGCTACGATGGCCGCAACTGACTACAGAGTGCTGTCCCAGAGACTAAATTACAGCAACACACTTGCTGTACCGGAGACTGTTTCCTACTGAGAGTATTCTGTAACAAAAATACAGTATCACAATTTTCTGATCCTACTATCATATATACTTACAAAGAACTCCAGAAGTTATTTTCCAATCATAACTACCTAATAACTGCAGTTAAACTTCCTAATAATTGTCACTTACTATTTCCTAACCAATAACTGCCATCAACGAGATCCGATCCATCATTCTTAAGGGAAGTGTCTTGTTAGGACAGAAGTACATAATAGGATCAACACAATTGATGCGTTGCATATCAGTAGGTTGCACTCTCCTCTACATCATCTTTCTTGATGTGCTCTTCAAGTTTAGAACCTATTGAGCATTTGTTCTGGTATACAAGGTTGTACCTTTCTCATAAAACACCTTGGGGTTTCTGATGAAATTTAGGTTTGTCCAATTTTCAAACAATTTCAGAAGGTTAGAATCCAAGGCTTTGGCAAAAAGAGGCAGAAGTTTGTGGCATTATGAGCTTTTTTCCTTTCTGCAGTTCTTTGGAGCATGTGATTGGAGAAAAATGATGATATCTTTAACAAAGTCTCACTACCTCTTTAACATTTTTATTTAATTTACTGATTCTAGATATTAGATATAAGTCAATAACTTTGCCGATTAACAAATCTCCAAAAAGCAGAAATGTTAAATAATACCTGCACAGCAGCTGCAGTTTCTAGAGCAATGGTCTGACTTACAGCAGTATCACTTTCGAAAAATTTCACAATTTGATCAATGCTATCCTTCATATACTGTTCAAATCCAAAACAAAATAATCCATAAAAAATGAAAGCAAATAAATAAAATCTCAAGAATACCAAATGAAAAAACAGCATACAGTCATGTAACATGGAGAAGCTTTGGCAACCATGCTCCAGTCCACCTTGTCATCAAAAGGTTTATAATTGAAGACACCAACTAAAGAGTCATAGGAAGTTGCACTCTGAAAGGTTGTCAAACAAATGTTCATGATACCACGTATTATGCATAAATCAAAATCAAAATGCAGAAAATTTCACACCAATCAATAAGAGAAAAGTCTAACCTCTGCAAGGAGACCTTTTGGTGATGACAACTGATATGAACCCAACTTAATATCAAAAACCTTTGTTTCCTGGTAAAGCTTTATTGAGCAACTAAGATGTTCACATGATAATTCTGCAACAGGCTCTTTTGCTTCCCCAATAAGTTTTGAAGCATTATGATTCATGTGAACTATCAGGAAAGTATGAACAACATCCGCCTTGCTATTTACAGCTGATTGCCCATCATCACCCTCCTTATACCCAATTATTTTATTTAACTGATTCCAGTCCTCTTCACTGAAATTGAATTCATCGCTTTCCTCTTTAGGAGATTTACTGGTCCTGGCAGTGTATATTATTATAGGTGAGCAGCACAGCCAAAACTAAAGTAAAATCCATTCTTTATTTGCTGAGATATGAAAATATTTATAGAAAAGACCCCACACCATCCAAATGACCACCAAGGTTTCTCCACTTCCTGTTTCCTCGCATTAAGATTTGACTCTGCTGATTGCTCCACAAACTTGTGAGCCAACATTCTGCAAACACCAATAAACAGAAACATTTCAAGGTTGAAAAATAAACAAGAACATTTCAATGTCTAACATAGCTTCCATACATATATATGTGTGAATCTTTCAGTTTAATCCAAATATGTGGATTGCAAGGTAGTACAGTTGCAAGGGAAGGAAGAAATATAATGCCTACACAATGAAGGGACCAAAGAAGGATCTATAGACATTTACTTTTTAATAATTTTCAAATCATACATACCAAAAATAGTTTAAACAGTCATTAAGAGGGCCCTCGGACCATGATAGTGTAACACTAGATTAGAGGACTCAAACTCGATTATATACTATCAGAAATGGACAGCTGACATTAATAAGAGTTTAAATACTCTATTATACGCTATCAGACCAAAAGTTGTCCAAAATAAAAATAAAAAGAGCTTATAATAAAATAAAGTACAGATAATTACTTTATTTTTTTAAAAAAAGTACAGACAATGTTAACAGACAGAGCTTACCATTAAAAAAGATCAATTATAAAAACAGCAATACAGTATTACTTTAACTGATATATATTGTACCAAAATGTCAAAGCATCACTATGATAACTGACATTCCAGCTATGTTGCAACCTCGGCTACCACGATCATTTGCAGCACGGGAATAAATTTATTAATAAGAAGAAAAGGAATACAAGGAAGGGAGCAAGGGGAGACATAAACTGAAACCCAAGCAAAAACATTATTTGAACTAATAATGCTTTGACTAATTTGCAACATGTGACTTGCTAAAAATTCAAACAGACCAAAAATGCTCAAACAATTATTACCAAGAAAATATAGGCAGAATGTACACCGAATATAGCTACGGCACTATAGTAGAATCAATTAATGATTATCTTACACACCAATGATTTTCACATGATTTATCAATGTTAAATATCAACATGCCAAACAAATATGCCAGAATAACAAATTACCTCCATTGCAGTATAAGTTCAATATCAAGTTCACGATCTAGGTCTTCGATCTCTTTGTTTCCACTAATTGTCACCTGACTGGGGTCAGATTTAAGCAGTGAAGCATAGAGAGAGATATATCTCTTCTGCAACCTTGTATATCTTAAAACTTGCTCCCATGACATTTTTCCACTGACAGAAATACAATAACCTTAGTCCAAAGAGGTATGAAGTATAAGTATCAAAACATGGTAAGTAAAGATCAACTATCACCATTAGGTCTCACAGCTCCAAAATTGATATATGAAAATGTTCCTACAATACTCTGAATCTAGAAACAACAAACATAAGAGGGCGTTTGGTTTAATGAAAACATTAAAAAAAACTATACACCCTTTAAGCCAGTACATTGGCTGGATGAAAATTCAGGTTGCTACATAAACAGAAGAAGGATAACTGAAAGCCTTGGACCAGCACCTTCAGGATAACCATTTAAAAACTTGACTAAAAATTGAAAAGCACCACAAAGGTACCAAAAAGGAAATGAAAAAATTTTGATGTATCCATGTACCCACAAAGTTACTTTAAATCCCCCTAAAATATATTCCCCTTCTTCCAAAATCTAATAGAAGCTACCAGTAACCGCATGAAATTTGTCATCTGATCACAAACAGTCTACCAGAGATTACATGCCACTATGTCTTGCAAGTTCTTAAGCGAGTGCTTGTCTTTTCTGTTTCTGATGGGAGCCCAATTCAATAGATTGAAAAGAAACTATTACAGAAGAGAAACCCATCTGGTGATCCTAGAGCAAAAGCTCATCAGAGAAACTGTTTAATTACCTAATAACAAACAACAACCCAAATTACAGTCAATATAACCCTCATATTCCTCCTCCTTCCTATAAGTAAACTTTCTCCTCTTCTCTCTCTATAACTAACTCTTCCCTCCTTCTCTATATCCAGCCTAAGGTAACTGTTGCAAATAACAAGATTCATTTATGTACCCTATTGAAAATAGGAGCACTTTAAGTCTTAGGTTCATGTATGTGTAGATTCATGTACTTAGGAAGTTGAACTTGTATTTATGTATCATTGTAATCATAACATCTAATTAATTATAGTGTATATAAATATCAAAGTTGCTGAGTGCTTTTTACACTCAAGCACATTTAGAAAAATTATTTCTGTTTTTCAAATAGAGCTCCTGATCTAGGAGACTCTGCTTCCCCAATCAACTCTATCAAATAATTATTTGACTGGACACTTGTTGCCGTCAAATATTGTTTAAACTTGACTGGCCACTTTGTGATGCAAGAGCACTGTTGGCTGCCACTGACCAGAGTTGACAAGCGTTGACCGACTTTGACCGGTATTGAACATAACTATTTCGACTTTATATGTGTTGCTAACCTTCATAGAAGGTCATTTAAGGATGAGACTTTTTCTCAATATTTTTGAAAAACCATGAGTTACGTGCACTTTGGTGTATTCAGGTATGTTTCCACTTTTCTTTGGATTTAACGTCTTAAAAACCCCTACTACCCTATTTTGGATTTTAGATTCCGGTGCCACAGACCATATGACACCTTGTTCTAAATACTTCTCCAGTTATTTCCCTAGTCCTGGCAATAAGAAAATAGCCACTGCTGATGGTACACTTGTAACCAAAGCTGGAATTGGAGATATTCAAATAAATCCCTCCATAACCTTATGAAATGTGTTTCATGTCCCAAAATTGTCCACCAATCTGGTCTCTATACAAAAACTCACAAGATTTATCCTATATTGTGAATCTTCCCAGTGACTGTTGTGAATTTCAGGACACGGTTAGATCATATTAATATAAATTAAAAAATATTAAATATTTAATCACTACCGGTTTAACTGGTGCAACCACGGTTGGACCATTGAACCTTAAACTGATATCTTTATCAGTTTAAAATCCAGTCCGGTTTTCAAAACATTGCTTCTCATCGGTGTGAAAGTGAAATAGGTATGTTGATTAGTCAAATACTGGTCACTAGTCTTGTTTGATTAGTAAATTGCAGGCTACTTACGCAAGTTACAGACTATTACACTAATTAACTATTATAAATCTTAGCTGTTAGAATTCAGTGTATGTTTCAATTATTCCTTGATTGTGCAACATCCTAAACTAATTGTTAGTAATCTTAGTCAATACCATTTCCTAGGCATTGAATGTAATTATTGCAGCATCATTATAAATAGGAAGGTGTGTGATCTCATTAGAGACACAAGAAACGCAGAAATCACATTTTTACATTAGCAATTGACAAGTAATGCACAAGGCTGTGAACATAATCAGAATGTGTTTAAATACCTTGCCTTTTTCATCTGATCAGATACAGCTTTGTAAGCATACTTCAACCAAGACCTGGAATCAGCTTTTACCGGCACTAGTGGACGGAAATGGGCATACTTTAGACGTTGATTAAATGCAGCAAAGTTGTCTGCTAATTTCATCATATCTCTGTATCCATCCTGCAAAGACAGAAAAGCATACATTATCCCCAAAAATAATAACAATTTCACACAACAAAATAACCAAAAAAAGCATCAAATGAACCTTTGATAAGCTGATTGTAACATCATCCAAATTCACCACAGCCTTCTGCAAAGGTTGTTTGCTATCAGCAACTTCACTCGAATGCAGCTTTGAGTACTTTGCTTTCCCAGTCACCGGTTGCAAAATATATGAGTGCTTTTGCAACAAAGTGTCCGCTGGTTTCCCATCTTCAGTTCCAAAATTAAATATCTGATTTTTTTATGAGAGTCGCTATTAGAAACAAAAAAAATAAGGTAGAGTGATAAAATGATGGAGAAAACAAAAGAAAATCGCATGCCGCTTCCAAAAAAGCCAAATGAATGGGGCTCCATCCAAACTAAAAACATCCAAATAATATTGCATCATAAACTTCCTTACAATTTGATCGTCTGTCAATGTTTCCTTCCAAATCCCATGTCCAACCAACCACAATTCCCAAAGCCTAGCAAGACTCTCTGGCGTGATTTATCCTATATAGTCTCAGTCTTTACTAATACAATGGCTAAGCAAGCAACCTAATAATAGCTTTAATAACTTCAAGTTCACCCCAACATGGACAAACTTAGAATTTTGAGTTGTGAACAAATCACCCAGTAAGCAATTATTTTATGCAAAAAGTAAACACTACTTCGAACTGAAATTTTACATTAACAATTTTATATCATTATAATCTAACAAGGTCAAAGAATCCCATCTTAAAAAGCTTAAGCAAAACCGGCAGGTCTCTGCTTCCTTTTCCAACTCTACCTATGTCAAAAGTACCATAAACTAAATCAATATCATCTAAAAGAAATTAACTTTTTAAGCTAAAAATTTATTAAAAAGAAAAGAAAAAACCAAAATTGGGGGCAAAAACCTAACCCAGTAAAAGAATAAATGCAAAAAAATGTTTCTCAAGTCATGCATGTTTTCTAACCCTTTAGTGAAAATTATATACTATAGTTTTCTTGTGCATATTTGTTAGAATATTAGGAAATATCTTATAATATCTTATAGTATCTTTTATATTATATTAGAGTATCTTGAGTTATTTTCTATGATCAATTTATAATCATAGAGAATCTTAGAATATCTCTTATTATTATAATTTATTCTTAATTTAGGATTTAGTCTATGTTTCTCTATAAATAGAGATTAGTATTGCGTCTTTTGTAATCAAGTCAGCATTAATGTATTATCAATAATATTCAAACCCTTATTATTTTCTTTCCTCCTTTTCTCTAAAATCCCACAATTTCAACATGGTATCTAGAGCCTATTTCGATCCTCCTTGAACGATCTAACCTCTATTCCGCTGCCGAGTACCCAACAATTAGGGAATATAATCATAGTTTCTCTTTTCTAACATTCCAACATTCGGTAAAAAAAAAATTCGATAAACCGTGTCCCAATTTCGATTTACCATTCTTTGTAGCTTTTCGTTTATTTTTCAGCATATTAGCCGCAGCACTGTTCACCGCGCAATATTGTTTACCGGGAAAAAAAAAATCGTTCCGATCACCAGCAGGTTTATCCTTATTCTATTTAAACACATAAGCTCTATGGCCGAAACCCTAATATTTAACCCTAAGTAACGTTGGCCAGGCCTGTGTATTTTCTAGGGCTTTCGTTTCACTCAGTTCCCAATATATTATTATTGTGGAATTTGTAAAAAGGTATATTCATATATTGCTGAAACGGTGCCTAACAATTGAAGATAATTAGGGTTTTGATGGGTACGGAGAGGAAGAGGAAGATGAGTTTATTCGACGTCGTGGACGACTCTGCAGCTAAGATTAACAAGGGTACTGTTGAAATCATTACCCCTGTTGAACTCATCAAGAAGGGAGACAAGTGGTGACTTCACTTTCATTGGCCATCTCATACCCAACACTTGCTGCCGCTCCTCACATGTTTGTGAATGCCTACAAGAATGTTCTTGTTGTCGCAGTTGCAACAGAATATTCTTTCCATGAGGCTAACAAGGTCAAGGAGTTCCTAAAGGACCCAAGCAAGTTTGTTGTATCTGCAGTTGCTGCCCCAGCTGCTGATTTTGGTGCTGCCCCTGCTGCTGCTACCAAGGAGGAGGAGGAGAAGGATGAATTGATGGTATGGTCTATGTTATTGATCCTGGATTTGCTATGCAGAATGATTTGTTTGAGGATAGCCTTAGAGCTGTAGGAATTCAAGGAGTAGAAGCCGAATATGGCACCATTAGTAGTGTTGTTTTGATGAGAGATGCAAATGGTAGATCAAAGTGTTTTGTTTCTATGATCAATTTATAATCATAGAGAATCTTAGAATATCTCTCATTAGTATTATGATTTATTCTTAATTTAGGATTTAGTCTATGTTTCTCTATAAATAGAGATTAGTATTGAGTCTTTTGTAATCAACTCAGCATTAAGCTATTATCAATAATATTCAAACCCTTATTATTTTGTTTCCTCCTTTTCTCTAAATTATATACTATAGTTTTCTTTTGCATATTCTTTTTAAAACAACCTTGTATTACAATGAACTTAATAAAAGGAGAACAAGGGAACCATGAGTACAAACTAGGAGACAAAACAGATTTGTAGGTAAAATGTTCTAAATTGTCCAAAGATCATATTCTACTGACAATAATCAGTAAGAATGATTGGTGATAGGTCTTTGATCCAACCTTCAAGGCCTCAACCAGCTCAAGAACAGACTACATAATTACTTGTTAAGTTTTGAAAGTATGTCAAGGGACCAAAAAGCTTAAGCTACTAAATAGAAGCAAAGGATTGGTCTGTACCTCTGAGCACTAGACATTACAAAGAAAAAATCTCAACTGCCACAAATATATAGTAGAAAAAGCTATTCTAGATCAACCAAAACAATAAGTTTAACAATCCAAGACAATCTAAATACTAAAAATCCCTAGCTATCAGATGAATACAGTCCAAACAAAATAAAACTCTCACGTAACACGATATACAGAACCTACTATTTTAACCCACCATAAGATAATAAGATGGAACCCCTCTGATCCCTAGGGGACAAAACTTTCACATATATAGTATCTTGATAAACAATTACTGGGATACCCTAAACACAATAACTTCTTAATTACATGGTATAAATGAAAACATAAAAGAATAGAGTTAGGAAACAATAAAGGATCTTCATATACTCATATCCTTGACTATTCACTCTAATATTCACCATACAGACCTGAAACCATTCAGAAGGAAGCAAATCTTCCCATGCCTTGTTAACATGCCATGGAATGATATCCGAATCTAAATATACTGCAAGCCGATCAAGTTCAACACACTGCAAAGCAACGAGGACAAATACATTAACAACAAAAGAACACTAGATATTATATAGTTATAGAAAGTGATAGACAATCATTTTGGACTATGCACTTGGATTGTTTTCACTTTGCAATAATGGATTCAACAACAACTCCTAGTAATTCACTTCTATTGGTAAGTAATGAGATTCATTAAACAAAAAAAAAGGCTAGTAAAATAAGTGAATGGAACCAAAGAATATGAACAACGAAACAAGCTTACACACAAGCAAGAAAACTTTAACATACAAAATTTAAGCTAAACTTCCTTTGTTATAATGCAAGATATACTTATCAAATTAAAAAACATCTAACACGGTACCAAATGCTTTCATTATTACAGCCAAATCATTCATACTAAGACAAAATAGAACCTTCTGAACGCGATCTAGTGCACCTCCAGTAATAAAGGTCTCTTTCCCAGTATCATCAACTGTCACAGCTGAAAGTTTATCCAAACTAACACCAGCTGCAAATGGGTGCCCTGGATTGCTACAATACAGAATATATCAAACTAGTGAAAGATATAAAAATCTATAAGACAACTAATCTATTTGAATTCTTCTTTACCTCTCACCATCCTCATATCTGATGTGAACATTAGAAATTGAAAGCTTCAAATTTCCAATTATGGTACTGATGAGGGATCCCAGCCATGACTTATTCTTAAAATTAAACAAAAAATCAACCAGTCAATACAAATTATTCCTTAACACATGGAAACGTGCATGCACAATGCTTCCATTGGAATCACCAGAGATAGTTGAATTTTGGAGAAGATAATCCAAAACTCCCATATTGGATGCATACGTATAAGAAAGAGTTATGTGAAGTGGATTTAATTCCAAAATCTTGTAATCAATGCATAGGTATAAGAAAAAAATATATATGTAAATGAAATGAATTTATTTCAAAGTCCGTGAATGAACATTACACATTTTAACCAATTCACATTTGGGACATGAAACACAGTTTTAAAAAGATAATAACTTCAAAACTATCAGCATTCAGTTATAGTACAAAAATTTTAAAATAGAATTCAATGCAAAGAGGCAGCTTTAATATAAATACTTTGTCTGGGCTTATGGTGAGTCACTGGAATATCCTCAACTATGGAACAGTTTATGATCATAGGTATTTAAAGTATTGGCCAAGAAGGAAGCAAAAAATTTGCAACATAGATGCAGTTTTTCCTGCCCGTTGGTCCATTGGAAGAAAAATGGTCCTTCATGAGTTTATCATTACCTCTCAACTTATTACAGGACAGGATAACATTTATGACCTCTTCAAGTGCTTTGCTATTAATTATTTTGGCAGTAGTCTTTCGGGCATGTATAGAAACTGAGCAGTTTTGTGGAACCTTGGGTAGATAGATGGAACCGCCTAAGTTGAAAACCTCCTATTCATTCAAAAAACTATAAACATGTGAATTAAAGCTCATACCATTTCTGACTTTAGTTGTTGTGACTTCTCCCACAGTTTCAATTCCGTCTCCTGTTTGCCAAAAGGAAAGGAAATTATTTTTCATAATCAAATAAAATAAGTGAACTACACCTTTTGCAAAATTCCTACTTATTCTTACTTGTATTAGGCTCTTCTTGGCTTCTTGGACAGCATCTTCACTACATCCCTCAACTTGTGTTGCAGGTTCAGCTAATAAGAAAATGCAATCCAAATATACTAAAACAGGATCTTGCCCAAGCCTACTCCATGGAACCTTGAAAAAATACAAACATCAAAAATATAGCTACCATTATGGGGAAAGGAATATGCTACTTAAATAGTCAGCAGAATGATAAGCTAATAAAAATGAAATAAAATAGTTGGCTTTCTACCACAACATGGTTTTGTTTGGTAATGCCAATAAGTTAGCTTATAAGTTTGTTTTATCAAATGAGATATGTTTAGTAAACAAGCTTCTCTCACTAGCTTATAGCTTTTATTGAGATGTTATTTCAAGTAGCGTTTCAACTTATAGCTCATAGCTTTTGATATTTTCTCTCATTTTTAACCTTATTATTTTAATTTATTACTTTTTACCCTTTTGTAAACTAAAATAACTACACACTCAAAACTTCACGTTATTGGCCTCGTTTTTCATCTTCTCTTTCATCGCTATCAGAGATTCCACACTTATTTTTTTAGGGATTGTTTGAGAACTGAGTTCAAGTCCTTCATTAAGTTTGCAAAAAAGAAAATCAAAGCAACATAAACTAAATTTGGTTTTAAGTGAAATTTGATATTCTTTTTTACTATAGGGGTATATTATTGTAGGGGAACTGAATAATACCAAGACTTTTCTCCCATAGGCTAGTTCCAATTGAGCAAGCAAAATGTTTGTTGTCCATGTTTTGTAAATTATACTGAAACGATAAACAATTTATTTATTGGAGGGTGTTTGTTTTGTAAATTTTAAACGGTGATGGGAGACACTGGAGGTGGCCACTGGCGCCAGTTATTTGACGGGCGAGACCTTGAAGGAAAAATAGTTTAAGTGAGATTAACGGTTGAAGATGAGTGCTATCATTTCTATACATCAAATAATATATATTTACTACGAGCCAGTGTCATTTTATATTTACAACAGCTAAATTTATCAAACATTTTAATTAATTTCAATCGACTAACTTTTCAAATATAAACTATCATCTATGAGCTAATTTTTCAGCTATAAGTTAGTTTTTTAACTATCAACTAACTTATTGTTTCATTTTAAAAAAAAATTAACTTATTACTTAGTTTTATCAAACGGAACCTTAATTACACAGATTTGGAGAAGAAATGTAGAAAAAGAAAAAGTATACATAGAAAATACAACATTTTAAAAGTGTACTTCATCTTTTAAGTAAAAGCTAATCCAGTGGACACTCCTCTAGAGGTTAATGTTAAATACCATTATGGTGATGGTGATCTTTAGCATGATCCCTTATTGTATCTGTAACTTGTGGGTAGCCTTATTTACTTGACTATTACATGCCCTGATATATCTTTTGTTGTTCAACAAGTAAGTCAATTCATGCATTCTCCTTGCCATCTTCACTTGTCAGCAGTTCGTCGTATAATTCGCTACTTGAAAGGAACTTCTAACTGTCATCTATTCTTTCCCACTGGGACAACTCCTCAATTGATTGCTTATAGTGATGTTGATTGGCAGGGTGTCTAGACACTCGGCAATCTGTCACTGGTTGGTGTGTCTTTCTTGGCTCTTCATTGATATCATGGAAAAGTAAGAAACAAGTATGAGTCTCTAAATTCTCTATTCAATCTGAGTATTGCACCATGTTTGTTGCTTGTTCAGAAATAATTTGGCTTCGTGGTCTTTTGGCAAAACATGGATTTCCTCGTACAGAGCCAACATCTCTTTATGCCGACAATACAAGTGTCATTCAAAGTATCACAAATTCCATCTTTCATAAGCACACCAAACGTATTGAAGTTGATTGTCATTCTATATGTGATGCCTATGATGACCAACTAACATCACTCCCTCACATCAATACTCAATTACAGGTTGCAAACATCCTTACCAAGGCTATTCCTCACTTACGTCATCAGTTTCTTGTTAGCAAATTGATGTTTATTGACCAGCCGCATCAATTTGAAGGGAGATGTTGATGAGGAATTGATTTTCGTCTTTATTATAGATAATTTACTTTCCAAGAATAGGTTAGAAAATTAGACAATAGAATATTTGCCAATATGAGTTGTAATTTTCTATGATTGCTCATATTATTATTTATAGATGGAATACAATAGAGAAAGGCATATGGTCAATTTTATTGACACAAATGTGGAAGGAACTAGTTTTGACCTTCCAATGTTATATGGAAGATCATTAGTGTTACCGATTGCGGATGGCGAACCATGGCAGAAACCCAAAATTCCTCCATTTTAAACCGCCATAAAACACCATTGCACCACCATCCTTCATAAATTGGCCATGGCAGTTGTCAAAAAAATCCACCACCACTATCTGCCATGGCCGATAATTGACAACACTAAAGATCATGAATCAAGATTAGATTTATGGCCATAATTGACAACACTAAAGATCATGAATCAAGATTAGATTTATGTAAAACGTTGAGCATTCATGTAAAATTAAATGGTCGAGATTAGTTACTCTCACCTAATGGACATTCTCTATCCATAAGTATAACCATTCAAAAGATGAAACAAAGGAATCTAGGCCATTCAGCAATATATAACCAGATTCAATATATTATATTATACTCCAAAATTTCTGATAAAGAAGTTAATGCACCACCAACCTTAAGTTTCACTGATCCGAGAAAACCTGCCTTAACCTTCACTGGCAATTTTAAAGCATTTAGAGCCTCCGGTTTCAGCTGCATATTCTTCAGCTCTACATCACCTGTTTCAGAGTTTGGTTTAAGAGGAGACAAAAATATCACAAATACATCCGTAAACTCATTAAATCTCTCAATAATTTGTGGCTAAGATACATATATATACGTATAATGTTTACACAAATGTACCTTGACTTTGGAATAAGAAGCTACTACAAATTAAGTAACTTTTTTTAAGAAAATAATGAATTAAGTATTGAATACTCCAATACAGCCAACTAACAATTGCAATTAGCATAAGCATTTGTCTATTACCTAATTTCCCTCTCATTGAAAACTATACTAACTGAAACGATGCAGAAATTTCGCATTCACCAATGTTTGAGCATAAGTTGATAATACACATTATCGCGTAGGCACGGTTAACAGATTGAAATGAATAATTAATTTAAACCACTACTACATAAATTGGAGACATAAACTCATAATCTCACTTGTATTTCAACTGAAGAGTTAGAGTGAAGTGAAAAATAAAAAGCGTAAATAAAACCTTTTGAAATAGTAATTGAAATTGATTAAGAATAAGAATAAGAATAAGTTAAGAGAACAAATAAGTTAGGATATTATTGTGAACCTTTCCAAACACTGATTTTGAGAGCTTCTTTGTTGAGACCCCTAACATAATTGCCAAGGTACCTCTGCAAAAGGTACGCTACTTGATCCTCCAGCATCGTTGCTGAATGATCATGTACTAAGCACGATAACGATGATCGTAACGGTTACGGAGAGACGAAGACGAACAACAGTGGTTAAAAGAAGTGAGAGATTGTTGAGGAAAATAAAACTGCACAGGAAATGAGTGATTCGGAGCTTGATGGCCACGTTGTCGTTTTGGTCCTTTTAATCAATGAAACAGAAAGTCAAAAATGCCACTAGCCTCTCGTTTATCTGGAAGGGGTAGTAGAGGCATAAAATAAGACGTCGGTAGGCTATAAGAACTATCGAATAACCAAATCAATTACCACATTATTTTGATTGGTTGT
The DNA here is from genome assembly GCA_037974835.1 of Cicer judaicum. Lineage (NCBI taxonomy): Eukaryota > Viridiplantae > Streptophyta > Magnoliopsida > Fabales > Fabaceae > Cicer > Cicer judaicum. Next base: position 13,561,506 of record JBBPBS010000738.1, read on the forward strand.
AAAACTATTGCATTTTATTTTATTATGATTTTTATTTTCTTATTATATTGCAATGTAATTCTGATAATATATATTGAATTTAAATATTTTTAATATAATTTAATTGCTTGTTTTTTATTCTAAATAAATATATTGATCGGATTGAACCAAAAATTGATTTCAGTATTTTTACAAATAAGTAAGTAAATGACCTGTTATAGTTTTAGACTTTTAGGTGTATTTATGTAGTATTTTATTATTTAACTAACAGGAGTTGACCACGTACGAAAATTGATCACGTGAGCTCACGTTTACACGTTTAATAAAATGTAAACACGGCGCAAACAGTGCAGTAATTTATTAAGCTTCTTGATTACAAGTGTTTGTATGGTATTTATTAGAAATACAAAAATATCAACTTTGTATTATAAAGATAAATATAAAGTTTTTAAAAAGTAAATATATAATTTATAATATATTTATTAAATTAAGATTTCTATTTTTAAATGTTTAAGAAGAGATGAGTCAGTATGTTCTATTAATTAATTAGCACATTTGCCATTAGTCCGAACTGATCGGTGGTAGCGTGCCACACCGAACACTTACCATTCAACGATGCAAAGCGAGCACTCTTAGGGATATGGACGTGGCAATTATCTGCAACACTGATGGCGCAAACAAACACTCCACCTTGCCTGTTGTGAATATCAAATTTGTTGTCGGTGTAAACTTCCAAATGGCACTTGAATCAATATTGGTATATCGTTATTGATATGTTAACTTCAAAAACCAACTATCGTTTACCGTTCAGAAAATATATTAATAGAAAAAATAGAGAAAGAACTAACACCAAAACCTTTATCAAAACAAGAAAAACAAATATTAAACTACATTTTGGAGTCATAAGTCTGACTCATAAAAAGAAATAATTATAGAGAGTATTTTGTAAAACCTAAAAAGGAATATTAAATCGTTAGCGAAAAAATCGGACCAGTAAAATACTAAATATAATTTTATCATGTGAAGTGTCGGGATGACATTCCAAAAGAAGTTAATTTTTGTCCGCAAAATAACTACATTAATATATGTGATGACTTGAAATGCATAAAAGAGAGTAAGTAAATAGTGTATACAATTTTCATCAATGGTTTTATGATGATGAAACAATATTCATGCAACAAAAAATTTAGAAGGAGGGATATCAGTAGTTCAGATAAACTTGGCCCAAACTTAAATAGATAAGGGTGATCAACAATACAACATGATGGAAGACATTTTAAGAGTTAGAAACTCAATTTGTGTTTTGCCATCAAAGTTTGTCCTTCGAATTAAAAAGTAGAATGTTAACGTATGAATAGAAGCAACTAAACTCAAATATCTGTCAATAAAAAATAATTAATATGTCAAATAAAAGGGTGAAGATGTGAAGGAGTCTGAATTATCTCTATTGTAAGCATATTCAACCATTTATCAGGCCAAAAATTAAAATAAGCATAATTATCAATTTGCCGAATATAATTTCCAATAACAATATTCGAGTTACTTTTAATTCTAGACCAAAACAATTATTTTACATAATTAATGATATATTTTTTATGCTTAGAGATTTTTCTCCTAAAAACTTAACCCAATCATCACTGGAGAATAATATCTCCCAAAAGAGCTTCAGAAGAGAACCTTCATTTAAGCTTTTAACGGCTAAAGACTCAAACCAAAAAAAATAAAAAATAAAAAGTGACCTCAAAGATTTCTAGTTAACATTAACTATTTTTCTAACATTAAAATTTTCTGAAATAGATGTGTTGGGAATGGCATTAAAATAGTATTATCATAATTTTTTTTTCAGTTCATTTATTTTAATATTTTCGAATTAGTCAAAAGTGACACTTGTTCAAAATTATTATTTTGAAATATTTAATATATAAATGTGTTAAAAAAATTTAAAATTTAAAATTTAAAAATTTTGAAGTATTGTTTTACAAATTTTGAAATATTCGTAAATTTTAAATTATTTTTGGTGTCGAAATTTTGTAGAGGATAATAAATTTAGACTCTTCTAATTTAAAATTTTCTCCATCGTCTCTATTTCCTTTTATTTTTTCTTTATTGAAAATTTATATTATAAAAATCATTATATAAATTTAAATTATTTGATGTCTTGTTAAAATACATTAAAATTAATATTATATTCACTCTTACTAAATACTATTAATTTTATGAGTTTTAATAACATGTTAATTTATTTTAAACTTGTGTAAAAATTTATATGAATGATAAATATATAATAAGTTTTAAATTAAATAAAAAAAATTAAAAGAAAAATAAACTAAAAAATGAAGAAAATTGAAAGAGATTTAGATTTCAAGAATTGAAAGTCGATATGAGATGGAAGAATAAAGTATAGAGATATATGACTAATTTTTTTCACAATCTTGTAGTTAATATTTGGTGATTGCTTCCTATGTTTGCTCACGGTAAATTGCCGAGAAAGGAGTGTTAAGCATTTGCATTGATATTTTACGTACCCATTTGTTTCTTGAGTCAAACCATATTGGACCATAATGTTTGAATTACTTCATTACAAACAAAGGAAATTGCTTTTTTTGCACCTCGCCTTTTACTTATAAACCCACTTGGTATTATTTTTTTTTACATCTATGGAATAGACCCACTTTTGTTCCTGTTCTTTATATTTTTCCGAAACGTAATTGCTAAAATACAAGCATATGCATTTTGTAATTTTTTTTTAAAATGCATAAATGTGTTTAATATTCATGAAATGAGAGTAAATTTTACATTGATAATGTAAATTATAAGCAAAAATTTAAGTCATATGTAATCCATATTTAGAACACAACATTTGACATGTTAAGGTATTTTGGGTCATTGAAAGTTTTTTATGAATAATTGTTTTGACTTTTGATTTTTTATATACGTTTGTAACTTTTTTTTATTTGTAGTATTTTTTATTCTATGAATAGTATTTCTTTTAATATGTTTCTCTTTTGACTTGTTAAAAAAAATATAACATGTAGCTTAAATTTTTGTTTCATAAAAAAATATGAGTTTAAAAATAATTGTATTTGTCGCCGTCCAAGCAAGCATATACTTTCTCTTCCTTCAAAGCAGCCACTTTCTCTTCCTTCTGAAGAAGGTTAGTACACAACAAAATACTCATTCGGTATTAAAATTAATATTAATGTTATTTAAATAAAATTTTAATTTAAAATAAATGTAAATTTTTATTTTGACATTAATTTTTCACTTCAATAATTATTATAATTTAAAATAATAATTCTATATTACATTAATGATGATAAAAAATTAATTAATAGTTATTAAAAATATTTTAATAAAATGACTATTGTAAATTTTATAATTATTTTATTTTTTAATATATTAGAAATATTTTAAATATCAGTAATTTTAAAAAGAGGGAGTGTTATATATTATGATTGTTTTAGTGTAGATTACTCTATCTTGCCGAACAATATCAAAATTTTATCTAATACTAAATTAAAAAAACTAATGATTTCATATAAATTAAAAAAATAATATATAAATAAAGAGAATAATAATTTTATTAAACTACGTATCAATTATTAATTTATTTTATTGTCATAAATATAAATAAAAAATAATAATTAAGAATATAGACATTTTATTAAATTGTATAATTAGAAGAAATTAATTAAAATTATATTAAAATTCAAAAATGGCAATTGTTTTAAAATAAATATTTTTTATATATTTAATAATCATTTTGAAACCAGATTTTTTTTTTGTTATAGAATAAGTAGTATTTACTTTCTTTAAAACAAATTAAAGTATTTAACAAAAAGTTGAGAATAGATTAATTCAGATTATTTATTTATTTCATAGCATATCTTAAGATCATGATAAGATATGCTATTGACACTGATATTACCAAGTCATCAAATATTTTTTGTTGATTTATTATTCTAAAATAATAGAAAATAATATATGATAAAAAATATAAATAAACAACAAATACAAAATTATAAAAATAGTTTTTTCTATTCACACTACCATATTATATTTTCACAATACAAAATTATTAGATATAGTTTTTATATGCCTTACCCATAGGATTCTTCGTCCTGCAACAACTAATTAAAACCCAGTCCGTGTACCTATTTTCTTCTCCCAATGCCAAAGAATTATATATTTTGAGATACTTGTTAAAAAATTAATTAAAATATATTTAAAATTTGTGTTTTTAAATATATAAAAATTTAAAAGTTGTTTAAGGTCATTTATTAGCATTACCATTTTTGTTTTCCATGAATTGACATTTTTAATCTCACATCAAAACCAAAAAATAACCAAGAGGAAGATTTATGTTCGTATCCAGCATCTTCGTTTTTAAACTTTGAATCTACTCTATACATTACATCCAAGTAAAGATATAACCAATATTAAAAAAAAAAAACCCAAAACGTTGATATATTAAAAAGAAAAGGTCAATTCCTAGAGAGGATCCCACAACCACAAGTAGTATTTTTCTCAAAACGTATTACCATATACAAACTTCGTGGCGAAAAATTACTTTCTCGAATACTTCTTTTCTCTATGTCTTGACCCTTCTCCGTGGTAAAAACGAAAATAAGCTTGGAACTTCACTTCTATTTTTCTTTCTTCTATTTTTGTTCTTTCTTTTCTTTTCCGACAACACCGTTGCAGTTCCACTTTTTTTTTTTTAACTCATAAGCCTATTTTCCATTTTTTTTAAAAAGCCTATTTTGAAACTTTAAGTTTCAATTTCAACTAATTATTATTAAGCAGCAGCAACCGTCCCTGTACGAAAGGAGTAATCCTGTGCCTTGTTTGGCGACGCAGATTTTCTTTGCTCCTTTTTTCTCAAAGCATTCATTGAAGAAGAAATGTTCCTATTCTTCTCTTTCGCTTCGTCTATCTCAATTTGTTCTTGTCTACACTCTTCACTACAAAAAGGTGTGTCCCCTCTGCAATTAAATCAACAAATTTACACCACCATCAAAACTAGATCTAATAAAAAAATGGATACAGAATTTGTAAAATTACACCGATTCACGGTAATTTTGTCAATTTCAATTCCAACAAGCATGATCAATTTCACAATAAAACTAAACATGCATAATGTTTGGAGTAGGGTTTTAAAATTCAATATTTCATAGTAAAATTGACAAAATAACTATTGAATCACGGTAAATTTGCAAAAGCTACTTAGATTCTGTAATTAATAGCAAAACGCTCAAATAAATTTTAGAATTGGATTTTATAAAAATGAATCTAGCAATTAGAATAATTAGAAACTGACCTGTACATGAAGATGTCTCGATTGTTTCCCAAAGGTTTCTTACAAAGAAAACAAGCTTCAAGAAAATGAGGTTGATGATCTTCAAATCTAGCATCGTAAAATCTACCAGATCTTGGCGAAGAAACCGAAAGGTTCCTAAGATCTCTATTATAAAAAGAAGCGTAACCCAAAGTCCTAGACACAAAACCATGTTGGTAAGAGAAGTGGTTATGACCAGAATACCCCGGTTCCATGTCAGCAATTGAAGCCAAACCATCGTCCTCTTCCAAGAAACAATGTCTTTTTGTAGAACTAGCCATTAATGCAAAATTACGGTTATGTTACGAAAAAGTGGAAGAATTGAATTGAAGAAAGTAGAGAGAAAAAGAAGAGAAGGAATGGGTTTATAAAGTGGTGGGTGAAAGCTTATGGTATGAGGAATTGAGAAGGGATATAAACAGCGGCAGGTTACAACTTACAAGAATCCGTCCCAGTGAATCCATTGGCTTAAAATGATTTTTTTATTTTATTATTTTATTATTTTTGAAAATTGCATAATTGAAGGGCCACCTCATTTATGGCATTGTTGAGGGGGAAATTACATTAATACCATTCTTGATATTTTTATCAAGGACCGTTACCAAATTGACGTGAAAAAAAGGGACCATTACAAATTAAAAACAATTTACTTCAATGCGCTTATATTTTTGTTGATTTCTAAGGGTGCAAGTTTTGTTTTGTAAGATTTAAACATTATTTGATTAAAAAAAAAAAAAGCTTAAGTTTGACTCAATATCTTTCTTATGTTTATTTTTCTTTTTGTTTGGCATGATTTATTTCTAAGTGTGATATAACTTATTCCTTATTAAACATGCATTTTATAAGGAAAATGTTAACGATGTTAGAGTATTAAAAAATTGTGTATAATTTAAAAAAAAATATAAATTGTATATTTTAAGATACAATTATTATTTGTGAAGTTTTTAACATGCAAATTAGCATAACTTTTTTAATAAATATATTTAAATTAGTAATTTAATATGATTTTTATAAATATATAATATATAATGA
>JBBPBS010000738.1:13578086-13600826 GCA_037974835.1 Cicer judaicum
AATAATTTATCATTATTATATATAAAAAACATTAAAAATATAAAAGATGTTGTAGCCCTTTGAAGAATATTTACTATTAATTATATTTTTTTTTTAAAACCGTCAAAGTTATTAATCAATTGTTATATCTGTATATTTTATTTTTATATATATTTAAATTTGAATCATCAATTAATTCAATCGTTTAACCATTTAAATTATAAAATACTTAATTTATATTTATGTTTGTTTTTAATTGTCATATTTGTTAAAAAAGTGTTGTTTTATATATTATGGCTTACAAAATTATAGGTATCATTAATTATAAAATTACCAATAACATTTTTAATTATTTATTATAGAAAAACAAATAAATAAAATTATTATTAGAAAAATAAATTTATTGCTTCTCCTTATACATAAAATGTCAAAAAAAGAAAAATGAAATTTAAAAACAAACCGGGAAAATATTGGTGTTTTTCAAACAATTTAATTCTGAATCAAAATATGAATGCAAGTCACATCAAGCACAACGGTCCAAATAAATGGAGGTAACTGAGCAGCAGTAACGTTGAAATTTCATCGACAATGTCAATGAAGATGTTAAGGAAGTGTTTTCACGCGCATTGATGCAAGTTTGAAATGTAACCCATTGCTTCCAACTACCTACCCAGTACTGCAAGTTGCCCGCACTCTCGCTCCAAACCAAAACTCACGGTTCCGCTTTTTCCCTGAACCTTGCTTCTCACTCCACTTCCCATGACGTCACTATCATTGATTTCCTTTAACTCTTTTCCAGATTCTTTCGTCGTTTTCTTTAATAAACAAACTCTACTGGGCCCAACCATAATCATGATGATGGCGTGTTCTTTCTTTTAAAATACCCCTTCTATGGATTTGTTTACCATTATTGTATGCTCAATGAGAGTGATAAAATAAATATTATGTCACATCTTAAAATAATTCAATTATTTTAATTTATTATATATTTAAAATTATATAAACGAAAGAAAAATATTTATTTTATAAATATATAAAAATATATTAGATTTAAAATCATATAAATATTATTAATTATATAATATAATAAAAAAGTTAAAATTAAAATGATCAATTATTTCTTTTTTATTTTGAAAATAAATTAATTATTATAAAATAAAAAATTATTCAATAAAATTATATAAAATAATTGATTTAATTAATTTAAATTATTAAAATAAACTGAATTAATTTGATATGCGATTGAATTATAATGTATTGTATGTCATGTATCTTTACAAATATGAGTATATATATTCGAGTGAATGGAGGTGAGTGTGAGAAAATAAATTGAAAAATTATCTAAATATTTTGAATATTTTAATTAAAATTTTAAGTGTAAAATTTTTTAAAACTGTTAGACGTTAGTATAATAAATAAATCATTTGATAAAAATTTATTTGAATATTAATAAAATTATTGAAAATGCAAGACTTTCTTTATAAAATGAATTTAAATTAAAAAATAATAAAAATAAATGTTTTAATAAAAAAATATAAATTTTATCATGCAAATCCTCAATAACAAAAACTCTTATAAATTGATGAAAAAATAAATTAAAATTAACTTATAAATTGTAAACTTACTATTTTTTTGTTTGACTTGACACAACTATCTATACCCTCAAACGGACCTCGTCTTGAACTCTGATTTTCCCCTAGTGTTCTGTTTTCGCCCTTGAGAGTTCGACACGGAGTACTCCGCCTATGCCAGCCACTGCTAGTATTTCAACGCGTGTCTTGCAACGTGGATACGGCTAACATACATTACTATGAACACTGATGTGTTGCCATGTGGTTTTGACGTAACGGAAAGACAGAATCATTGAATATTTTGTTTTTTATTTATCTATTAAATTGTAGTTTTAATTGTTCTGATTTCATTAATTTATGTAACTGATCTTTTATCTTGAAAATTCATAATTTTGACTATGTTTTAAAATTAAAAAAAAGAAATTAATTTTATGTATTTTAAATAATTTATCATATAATTTAAAATATAAAAAATTTAAATATAATAATTATTTATATATTTTTAAAAAATTATTATAATTTCTTAAATATTAATTATTTTTAAATTATTATATTATTTAAAATATATTATATTGTATTTTTTATTAAAAATTCTAATAAAATTAAAAAAAAATGGATTTCGTAATTTGATAAATATAAATATTAAAAATTAAATTAAATTTTTATTCATGTTTTAAAAATTTATGTTTTCCCTCGTGATGACGCAGTGAAGCACCGATGCTTCCTTTATTGGATTTGGCAGCAAATGAGAATCAGGAGGAGTAACAAAGACGCTGAGGATGATGCACTGTGCGTGGAATATTTTTGTCCATCCATTGACTAGTTGACCCATTGATAACACCACCGTTCGATTTTACCACTGCTTTCTTTCAACCGAGAAAACATAGTCCCTCTTATCAATACACAAAATATATAAATCTTAATCATTGTTACACATAAATTGTCTTAAATCTTGATTTCAATAATTAATCTTATTATAAATAAAAGTTAATTATTTTTATTATTTATAATATATTTTTTATTTAATTCAAAATACTAAATATTAATAGTTAAATGTTTCACATTTAAAAATGACAACTTAGAAAATATAACTCGTGTTTTACATGAAAATTTAAAAAATAATTGCAGTTAATTATATTTTTAATATTTATGAAAGTATTTATTTATTTTTATTTATAATTAATTAATAATTGGATGAGTTCTTAACTCTTAATTATTAAATTTTCGATATTATTAAATTATATATCTTATTTTACGTTCGAATTTCGAACCTTATATTTATATGATTTAATTTATAATAAGAATTTATCTTTTTTCTATATTAATAATAATTATACATCATAAATTAAAAGTGGAATTAAGAATAAATATAACTATTTTACATAAATTTAACTAATATAATATTATAACGATTATATATTTAGTCGATTAAATAGATCTAACATTACTTAATAGATTTATAAGAAATGTTAGACAAACACTCTAAAAGTATTTGTTAAACTGTGTAATTCAAAATTTGAAATAGTAAAATGTGAATTTTTTTATTAGAATTACTATTTTAATTCTTTATATTTTTTTAACAAATATTTTAGGAGCATTTGTTTGCATGGCATTTAGGTTTATTGCGCAAATAGATACATATGCCTTTCACACGGGTTAAAACATCAATTTAAAGTTTGTTCATATACTTGGAGAGATGATAGGTGGATTTGGAGATGAAAATGGAGGAAATATTTATTGTTTGTCTCGGAGAAGAAATTATTATAAATGCTGAGGAATTTTTGAGAAGATAGTAAGTCAGTTCCACATAAGGAAGACAATGATGTGTGCATATGAGTTCATAATAACTAATTTAATGGTTATTATGTAAAATCGATAAATTTATCAAATATACTCTACTGAATATTTTATTTACCGTTATAACTTTAGCCGTTATTAATTATTTTATCTCTAAGACTCTTTTAAGTTTTTTTTTTGAATGAAAATTCTAATATTAAACTTCTATCAATTGATTTATCTCTCATTGTTGTCCAACAAAACCTAAAAGAGATTAAGTTATAGATGTCATGTCAATTTCTTTTTTTCTTTGGTCAAGATTAGAGCGGTAAAAAAAACTCCATAGACTCCTTAAGTTTTTTATTTATTAAGCTTATAATATTATATTCTCAATTAAAATAATATTTTTAAAGTACATGTCTATTATTTTATGGAGTTTAAACGAGGGACTCAAAACTTTATAAGTCTTTAATATTTTATTCATTTTAAGATTTTTTTTTAGAAAGATATCGAAAAAATTAAAAACTATTTTTTCTCAAAAACTTTTATGAGAAAAATTAAAAAAAACTCAAGTTTCTTTTTAAAAAAAAAAAAATAGATCTATAAATCCACTCACAAAATTTTAGAAAATTTTTAATATTAAAAGTTTTTTTTTTTTGAGTTTTTTAAATTATAAAACTTTTTGTCCACTCCAAATGGACTCGAGCTAATAATTAGAAAGTTTCTCAACATTTGGTCCCTAATATATGCTGTTTGTGTTTGAAGGTGTCTTTCATAACAGCGAGATAGACTATTTCTTGCATCATGAAGCTATCATTGGAGGTGGAAAGTTAAAAAAGACATGTCATATGTTTTGGTTTGGTTTGCTCTCATTTGGCTGTTGTTAATGAGAAATTCTTTCCTTTTTTTTAGGGAGGAGTGACTTGTCATAGGCTCATTGTTACACCATTTCATGTATAAAGATATACTACTATATTCTTGGGTTAGTTTATATTTGAAGGTTTTCTATACCTCTCAACATTTAGATATATAGAATAACTTCAAATTTATTAAATTCTTATAAAAATTATATTTATCTCCTCTTAATCCCATATTTTACTGCTAAACCAAATCACTAAAGTTATTTTACTATTCCATATATATGTAAGTGGACGTCAAATCAATTAAAAGTTTAAAATCGTGCTAATAATCTATTGCCACTTTCAAATGTCCCTAAAAGGAGTAGAAAGTTGGCCACAAAGTATGTTCCCAAAACAATAGCATGATGATTGAATGTAGCGAACCTCATGTTTTCTTACAAAAAAAGTCATATGAATATAATTTTTTGTTACAAAGGATATATGAATATAATTTTTTTCTTAAAAAATATGTATTAGTGGTAGAATATAGTGTACATTCTTTAATAGGTAAAATGAACTTCACTAGAATTAAAAAAACACCACCCAAATGCTAGAGTTTAGGTCCAAAAAGAGCCCGTGTAGATTTTTTTTAAGAAATAAAAGTTACAGAAAAGAGCGATTATGGATCTCCTACGACTATGAGAGCATTGAGAGGTACCCAGTCTGTTGAGAAGAAAAAAAAAGGATATCTATCCACTTCTATCATTTTGTTTGCTATTTGAAAAATTAAAATGTTAACAACTAACAAGCATCTTAAAAATTCACATGTTAAGAATATAAAATAAAAATATTATTTTATATATAAGTGAACTTTTTGTGGTCTATTAATTTAGTTTTAGACGATAATTTTGTCAATTTTTTTATTGATTTAATAATTTATGTCTTAAAAATATTAATAATATTGTCAATTTTTTTATAAAAATCCAAAAAGTTTATCATTATATCTTACAAAAAACATAAAAAATTAATAAATTATCTTTAATAAAATTCATAATTTAAATTTTTAAATAAACTAATATTTTTATTTCTAAAAACATCAAATAAAGAATTCACATTTTAAGATTTATGTTAGATATTTAATTTAGAGAATGATATAAAGAAAAAGATATTGTCTTAATGATTTTGAGATCAAATTTTAAGCTATGAGTTATTTATTTGATTGATTAGAAGTTGTTGTTAGTGTTAGAGACTAAGATATAAGTTTATTTGAAGATTTGATATATAAATTTGATAAATACATGAATTTTCTTAATATTAATAATAAATTTTTTGAATTTTATTTAAAGATGATGATGAATTTTTGAAATTTCTATAAAAAAAAAGAACTCTTATTTAAAACATAAATAATCAAATTATTAATTAAAATTAAATAAAAAATTAAATAAAAAAATAAAAAAATAAATTACTGAATTATTATATGCAAAATTGAGTTAAAGCACTCCAATAAATATTTTGTCCAATGTAAATGAAGTTGTCCATTCAATGTTTTAAAAAAGTTGTCCCTATAAAATGTGTTAAGACTCTTTAAAAAAGTTATGCATGTGAATGTGAAGGTGCATCATTTTCTTCCACCATTAAATGCTTTTAAAATTTAATTTCAGGAACATGTATTTAATTATTTATGCCCTTTGAAGAAAAGTCTTTCAGATATGAATCTTGGAAATTATGTCTTTCTTTAACAGTTAAAAAATTAATTATGAATTCCAAGAACACATGTTCTAAATTATGAAAGTGTTGCAAGAGGACACACTTTAATTTAATTACCTATAAAATCATGAATGCATCACTACAACCCACTGTTCTTGTAGTGGGCATGTCCGTTTCTCACATTTTAATTTCATTACCTATTATTTTTTAAATTTAAATATATACTTAATTGTTTATTTGATTTAAAATTAATTTTTAATGTAAAATTAAGTTTTCAGTCCATCTGTATAATTTGTGAGATTTTTTAGGTTATTTTTTTTTTATCTTTTACAATATTACATATTCAATTATAACATAAATAAATTGTATTCATATCATCAATTAATATCTATTTTCTTATTTTTTATTTGATAAAATTTTACTAACTTTTTGTTAAAAAAAATTTTAAAAAGAAAAAAAAAAGATAAAAATGTTAAATATAATTTTATTTTATTTGTATTATACCGCTACTTTGTAATTAATTAACATATCATATTATAAAAAATAGAGAGGACCAACTAAATGTCACATGTTTAAAAATGGAGAACTAAAAATTTAATTTTAGAAATAAGATGACTAAAAACTAACTTTAAATAAAATAGAAGTCTAAAAGTATATTTAAAATTATTTTTTATTAGACATAACACTTTGATTTTCAGGTAATAAAACTATGATAATCTATTGTTCGGTCAAGAAATAAGTTCGGTCAAGAAATAAATAAAATATGATAAAAAATTATTCAAACAAAAATTAAAATTAAAATTACGTCAAACAATTCATTCTTAATTAAAATTCATCAATCACTTAATTATAATTTCTTATTTTTCTAGATTTTATTGGTAACACAGTCTTCCATTTCCTGTATTTATATTATTGACCCATATGCAAAAAACAACCTTAAAATAAAGATGCATGTTACAGTCTTATAAGTTTTTTTTCCATAATATATCAACCTCAATAAAAACTTTTTTTTGGAATTAAAGATGCATGTTAATTGTTTTATACTTTTAAGTATATCAATTTCCAAAACATTCAATTTTTTATTTATTATTTTAGATAAACAATATCTTAGAACACTCATTGATATTTTTACTTTTTTTAATATGATAAGCTCTCAATTTATATATGAAAGAAAAAAATTACTGTAGAAATTAAATCCGAAACTTTTCGTATTTACAGAAGTTATAATCTATAAATTTTTTTGGTATACCATTTTGTGTGTTCCAATAATTAATTTTCAAAAAGTTAGATCTGTGCAAAAGAAAAAAGTAATACTAAGACCTAACAGCAATGAAGATGATGATGGTTGGAGGGGGCTGCTAGAATATCAAATGGTGTGGGAAATGAAGGTGGTGCGGTTTTAAGACCAATGGGGCATTAGTGTAATGGGAAATGATTAATGACATACGAAAATAAACAAATACTATCCATTGATTGTTTTAAATCTACTCTCTCCACGTATTTCATTAAACAAAGAGATTGTATGTTTGACTAACCAATAAAAGTTAAATTATTTGCATTTTTTGTTAGCGATATTAATCGTACCAAATACTAATAGCACTTTTGTTACGTAATAATACAACTAAAAGTTGAACAATTAGTCAAAAATAAATAAATACTTAAACGTTCGAGAGAGGTGCGGAAAGTAAGTTAGCTGCCTGTATTTAGTAACGGCTAATATTTTAATTATTTGACAAAAAAAACAAAGGCCCATTTGAAGATTTATTATAGACATAAACTTCTATGAAATAAGTTGTAAACAATTAAACCATTTACTAATAAATTAAATGGATGCTTAATGAATTGAAGATGCTATTAAAAAGCTTTATTTTTCTCGTGTGGGCACTGGTCTTCGGTCACATGTTCCTTGCAAGTCTCTGACTGTTATACTTTTCAGTGTGGTGTTACTACATTTTGGAAGTTACGGATAAAGAAATTTCTTCTGCAAGAAAAGGATGGATACAAAGTGTACTATACAATTTGCTATTTACACCCCTTTGAAGTGATGAGATAACTATTATGAGATCTTTACAAATCTGTTTTTGCCCAATGGAACACTGACTTCAACTGATTCATACGTTATTAAGGCCCCCTTTTTCACTTCGATTCTCAACTGCATATATTTCATGTTTTATAACAAGTGATTTTCTTATTCAATTTATTTATCCATCAATTATAGTCTATGATCTCTACTGCATTATTAAACCTTTGAAATATCCCAATACCACCATGTGATGCCAGGGGAACTCTTTCATTTCATGGAATTCTCACACTACTTATAAACACTTTGCTACACATTATTTCATTAAATGTGAGATTTCTAACAATATTAAGAGCAATTAATATTAATTTTTACTTTGAGTTTTGCAATCAATGCTCACAGCATCTGAATCAAACCAATTCTAAAGTTTATTTTTAAAAAATCTATTATATTTAATTTGATTTAATTTAGATTGTAACAATTCTAAAGTTTATTCTAAAAAAATCTAAAAAGAATTAATTTTTGCAATTCTTATAATTTTTTATACTATCAAAAGAAATACATTAATTACAATGAGATAATTAATATATAATGAATAAAAAATTATAATCTAAATGAAATATATATTTATAAAGATACACTGGTAATAAAGTTTGAGATGAAATATATATATATATATATATATATATATATATATATATATATATATAAATAATTTGGTGTGATTATTTTAAATGACGCAAAACTAATACTTGAACCGCTAGAGATTGAGTTTGATTTTAACACAATAAATAGCAACAGGAAACTCTTTCATTACATTGATTGCATGGTACTATATATTTCAGAGCAATTGACCCACCTAAAAAGGGCACCAATAGTATGTGTTACGAATTGACTTGAAAATGCTATGATTTTACATCTTGCTATTAAAGACAATGTCCTTAGTTATCCTAGTCTCTTAATTACCGTCGGAAATGAGGGTGCACCCACATCTTGACCCTCATATTTGACTTGAGTATCTTAGTCGTACGTCATCCATGAATGAATATACTTATTGAATAAGTTTTGTTTAGGGATCACAAACACCAACGGTCCCACGTTTATGGTGGAAGCTCGAAATTAACTCTTAATTTTATGTGTGAGCCTCTTTCTAGATGAATCATGTTTCTAAAAAAAAAAATGTATCCCAAAATAATTCTTATCTTCAAATTTTCACGCAAATTATGTGATTTTAGTAAATAACATACTGCCTCTCTCTCACAATATTTAATCTATTTATAAATATATTTTTTTTACACAAACTTATTTATTTATTTATTTATTTATTTTTAATGTATTTTTTTAATTGTATCATTTAATTAATATTATTTATATTATTATCAATACAATATGCATTTACAACATCAATGATACACAAATATCTAATAAGAATAATTTGATAAAAATACTTTTTATGTCCAAAAATAATTAAACGATTCACATATATTAAAAAATAAATAAATAAAAGAGAGAATATTATTTTTACTAAATTATTCTTTTTAGATATCATAAATGTAATGTAAAAGGTATTACATTGTAAAAAAAATAATATGTAGTATTAATTAAATAGTATAATTAAAAAAATTTATTAAAAATTAAAATAGTTAATTATGTTTGAATAATTTTTTTTAAAAAAATAAGTCAATTATTTTGAGATAGTAAAAAGTATATATTTTTTTCTCATTTAAATGTTTGACTTTTTGATGCGATAAGTAGTTAACAAAACAAGTGTTTGTCCCTTTAATAAATGACACACAAGAAATGTAATTAATTTTTTATGAGAAGGAAGTATGCATGCACCCTCCAAACTACTTTTTTAAAAACGTCCGCGAATTCATGTGTATGCAATAATTGTTAATTGACTTTTAATTTCTTAGATGATAGTCGAGACATTTGTGGTGTGAGGTTTAATTTCAATCAATTTTAAGTTTGCATTTTGTCTACATTTCTTATTTCTCACCTTGCACAAGTCAGCGGTGACTACTTGTGTGTCTTTACACCATAGGTTAAGGTCACAAGTCACATAGGATTTAACATTGGACCAAAGGTGATTAAACAAAGGATGAAGTGGCTTCTTGTCGGTGTAAAACCAAGAAACAAACGGTCAAACAGTTATAAGTTCTTCATTCAATTGAGTGAGTTCAGGGAAATTCAAGAACCTGTAGGTGGGAGTTAAATGTGATGCAAGACATTTCTTCTTAAGAAATAGAGAGCGAGGACATTAATTATTTGAATACTTGAGCAAGTTTTTCAACTCAAGATTGTGTTTGAATATTTTGAAATGAATAGAACAAATCGAAATGAAATGAAGTAGAATAGAAATATAGAACAATTTCATTCTATTGTTTAGATATTTTATATTGAAATAAAATAAAATTTCCATTTTATTATTTAGAAAATGGTATATATATATATTTATATAATAGAAGGACTTATAGCATTGTTAAAGAATAAAATGTGCTTTAGATGTATTATTTTTGTAAAAAATAAAGAGACTCAAATATCTCTTTAAAACTAGTGGGACTAAAATGACTTATATGAAGGTTTGGTGATTGGTGACATATTTATGGTGGACAAAAAAGTTCCACTAAAATAAAAAATAACCTAATTTTTAGAGTTTGGCTAATGACTTTATTAGTTTTATAATTTTTTTTTTTTGCAAGAGACTGAAATTGTATTGGAGTCTTCATTTAATTTTATAATAAATTAAATAAAATACCAAAATATAAACTTGTAATGAAAATAAAATATTATAAAAAATGGTTAAGAGAAAATATTTAATTATTTTTTATCCTCTCAATATTCATTTATACTTGACGTATATTGTAGAACGTTTGACAATATATTATCATATTGGTAGAATAACTCAAACATGTGTTTACAAAGCCTTATCATGTGTAATCTTGGTCCCATTCATGCATAAATTTCAACGTTTGACACATGTACAAATGCAAAATTGGACACATGCATGTCCTTCATTATGAGAAAAAACGAAAAAAAATATAAAATAATTCCAGAGAGGAAAAAATACAAATAATTTTCCCACCAATAAACACTGGCCATAATGAAAATAGGGTGATATATATT
Organism: Cicer judaicum; assembly: GCA_037974835.1. Classification (NCBI taxonomy): domain Eukaryota; kingdom Viridiplantae; phylum Streptophyta; class Magnoliopsida; order Fabales; family Fabaceae; genus Cicer; species Cicer judaicum. The sequence continues at coordinate 13,589,105 of JBBPBS010000738.1, forward strand.
GGTATAAGGCTACTATTATTATAAATATGCCATACTACAATAAGAGTAATATTTTTAGAGACTCTATTTGAATCTAAAAAATTATAAAATATAAATATAAAATTAAATATATTAATGTAATGGTCTGGTTTGACACATTGATTGTTGGCACTTTGTATGCGATAACATAGCTGCAAATTTGCATATGCGAAAACCATCATGTTTGTTCCCTTCAATTCTTTATGAACCCCTTTGCCTTTGAAGTTTTAATATCATTTTTTAATTACAATTTTTTTATTAATATCTTGCTTCTCTGCTGCCTATATATACCACCTTCTCGATAAGCTTATACAAGTGTGTATGATTGAATCACATTCATCAACTCATAAGAAGAATGAAGAATCTTGCAGGCTTAATTAGCTAGCTAATTAATAAAGAAACTTTCTTAACAAATGCTTTTAATATAAGGTTTGATCTTGAAAACATCAAGAATATCTATTAGGAATTAAACATTAAAAAAGTAAACCACGATAGAAATCTAAGCCGTCCATGACAAAGCAAATTTGTTTGATTTACAAATTATTTTTTTGGGACCCATTGATCAATAAACCTTTTACCCACCAATAATCAACAATTTATAGACTTTATTTATGTTTAAAATGCTAACTCAGTGGTAATAAGTTAATTTTATAATTTAAGATATTAAATTTTAAATTTCTTCGAATAATTGGCAAATGATCATTAATATCATTTTAATTAATATAAATGTCCCTTTCTTAATTTTCTTTGAAAATATTTATAAAGTTTATTTAGATGTTGTAGCTCTCACCAAAATAAATAATAAGATCGTGATGTATTTTTCCCATATTCCGTGATTTCATCTTCCTTGTTATAAATAATTGGTTTGATTAATTTTCCTAATTAATTTTGAAAGAGCACAATACATAGCTAGTTGGAATCCTAAGTATACCCATTTACAAGAGAAAAGGAGAGAAAAAAATCCTGATAAAATTGTAATATAAAACAGACCTAAGACCACATACATGATATCTAAACAATGTGTTATCGGTCATATTATAATATAAAACAGTAAACATAATTAAAAGAAAATAATCATCGATCAAAATACTAATAATATTAAATATATTAATTATCAATATTAAAAATTGCGAAAATAAAAATATTATTAAAGAATTTGGACAGACTTAAGACGATGATTATGTAATATGTTTTTTGAATATATATATATATATATATATATATATTATTTAAAAATTTCTAAAAATAGCAGTTATTTTACAGAGAAATTTTACTATTTTAGTGAATTATATTTGTTTTTACTTTTTAGTGTTAAATTTCTAATTAGAATTCTTTCAACGTTCATCAGGCCATCAACTTATATATCCTCTTTGTAACGTTTGTGTTTCTTTATCTCTTTTAATAATGTATTGTTTCACATGGGATCTGTATCTTGAATTTAGCTTAATAATTGTTATCAATCTGTATTTAATTTGAGGTTCCACGTCATTTTTTTTTACTAAACTTAATTATAAGAAAATAATTCACATAAGATGATGAACCCGAAGTTGTCATATTGCCTATTTGTTTGGTCATTATTTTCCTACTTGATTCTTCCATTTTCCTTTCACACACGAGCCATACGGCACAAACCAAAAAGAAAGTTTTTTTACTTGATTTTCAATTTTTTAAAAGATTAATTACATTTGTTTGTCTTAATCATAGTAACGTGTGATATAATCTCCCAACTTTTTTAATGTTGTAATTAAGTCAATTTGTCATTGTTCAAAACTTTTAAAACAGACACACAAATTTTATCGGTCGAATAATTGGAAAATTCTTTGATGCCCAATTTTTTTGGAAGTCACTTGATCATAATTTGTCCCTTTCCAAATTTAAATAATGAATGTGAAGATAGTTAGTATATGTAGTTATAATATATGGCAAGACTTAAAAAAAGAAAAAGTCTTAACTCTTAAGTAATGTATGGGATTTAAGTATTTTATGTAGAAAAAAAAAAGTCACGAGAGTTTTGTGATAGAATTTATTTGCTTCTATTTGGATCAATTCGATGAGTTCCATATATATATATATATATATATATATATATGAAGATTTTTAGTGTATAGTCCATAAACCATGTGACATGTTACTCGAGTCCCATACTCCCAACATTGTCAAAAAAAAGATACTAAAAAGACTACTATTGTTATTTATTATAATTTTTTGCACAGTTATTTCTTCCATCTCTATAAAATGTATTCAGACAGATTTTTAGAAGAAAAGTGTATGGGGAACATACATGCTCTCCAAACCACATGGGCCTGGATGATTTTATTTGGGCTTTTTTGATGGAGTTAAGGTTCTTTGTATCCAAGTGTCTGGCACTAACCGACGTGTGAATATAGTATAATCGTTATGATTGTTAAATTATGTGAAAGCATCATAGCTCTCATTTCTTCTAATATTAACAAAATGCTCGTGCATTCGCAATGATCTAAGAGTAGATTGCGTGAGGTTAGAAACTATATTATAAATAGTAATATATATAAATAGATGAAGTAATCTTCAATATCATTTATTAAATAACAAAAATATAACAAATATTTACAAATTGTATAATATAATTGTTGTGTACTCAATCTTGTAATCAATATTCTTTTTTTAGAGTTGAAAATGATTTTCATCTTTATAATCATTGTAATTTCTATAAAGTTTTTTTGCCACTGACAGTGGCAGAGCTTGACCAACAAGTTTGAGGTGGCCGACATAAAAATATCTAAACCTTATATGCAACATAAAACACTTATATAATACAATCAACTCTTTTACTCTTCTTAATTCTCACAAATTTATCTAGATCAATTTAAGAAACTTAAAACATCTTATATGCAAAAAAAAATGAAACACTTTATTCAGACAAAAAAACTCAAATAAAAATGCAACGAAACTCAAACACCTTATATGCAACAAAAAAAACTCAAACATTTTATGTGGACATAAAAATCAAACACCTTATGTGGAACAAAAAAACTCAAACACTTTATATAAACATAAAATCAAACAATTTATGTGCAATACAAAAACTCTAAAAAAAATCAGCACTTATAACGTCCAATTGATACTCCAAATCCAATACTAAAAAAATAAACTTTAAATTTCATACTAACTGAACAATATAAGCAAGAAGCTGCACTAACAAAATCAAAACTAGCAAAAATAGAAATCCGAATTCCAAATAAAAACTAACTAACAAAAATCAGCACTAACTAACAAAAATCAGAACTAACAAAATAGAGAGGCGAGAGCGACGGACCACGGACGGCCACCATCACGGAGGCAGTCAAACAAAGGTGGCCGCAGGCCCGCAGCGAGCAGAGGAGTGATTCGTGACTTGTAATCTGGTAGAGCGGTTGCGCGTTTGTCGTGGTGAATCTGATTATGGAGGAGGGAGAGAGGAAGGTAGTAACTTTTAAGCAAAAGGGAGAGAGAAACGTTGCTGGATCAAAGAGGAAGAAAGAAAAATCTTATTTAAGTTTAGGTATTGTTGTATTTTTTTAAATTTAATTAGGATATTATAGTCATTTTACATTTTTTTTGTTGGCCGCGGCCTCCTATGTCTCTACTATGCTCCGCCCCTTACCACTAATTTTAGTCTCCGCTTTTTAATAAAAGTCTACATTGTAAATTTCAATTTACTTTTTTTAATGATGTGTTTTTCTTAACTTTCAAATACGATTAGTTCAATAAATCAACTTTTTAATCTTTAATTCAAATTTAATATTTATTAATTTATCTATAACCCTAAATTAAATAGTTAAATGATTAAATTATAAAATTATAAAATTAATAATATTTTATGATCATATTTGCTGATAAGAAGTTATAGGTTAACAAGTATAATTATAAGATTCATAATGTTGTTGTCACTATGAATTTGGTAGTGTTGCTGATATTGTACAAACGTGTATACATTCATTATATGATTTATTGAACGTTAATGAATGTTAATTCATTGCAACATGCTCAATCGAAGATATCAATTGATTGTTGTTAGATACTGAACGTTGATAATGAATATTATGTATGTTCTACAAGTAAACTGATAATTGAATTAATATAAATTGCTAGTAAAATAATAGTAAATATGTTTTGTATGAGCATTAATTACGTTCTTTTTACTTTTCTTATATTTTAAATATGCTACGACGAATAAGTTTTGATCAAGTATCAACAACAAAGTTAAGGATTTGTCGTCTTTATAATTGAGTAAGTTTTGATTAAGTATCAAAAACAAAATTAAGGATTTGTCGTCCTTATAATTGAGTATATCCCATTCTAAAGTTCACAATAGTTTTATAATTCAAAAGTTTTTATGTAAACTATGATACATTTTACAAGCATAAAATTATTAAATAAATAATTAAAAATTTGCAAAAAAATAAATCTAATATTTTTTACTTAATTCTATATTTGTAGGAATAAGGTGTCACATAAGTAACTACAAATGAAACATATTATGTTACTGTGTAATTATTTCAAAAATAATAATATCAGTTTCTATTAAAAAATACTTTTTTTAGCAAACACGAGTTCCAATAATAGTATATGTAGTCTTTTATTTATTTTAAAGAGTTTAATATATTTTTTTCACTACAATATTATAATCAATTAAGTATATAACTTTAAAAATAATTATGATAGCTTCATAAAATTAAATTTAAAAAAAAGTACCATAAAATTAAATATTTCTAATAGTTTAATTGAACTAATTGATAATATAAATTTTGTAATAATTTTATTTGACAAGAAACTTTTTATACTAACTATTATGTCTACATTAAATTCTATTTTAAAACAGAGTATATATACATAAAGTACAACAGCAAACATTAAACAACTCTTATGCTATTTGAAAGGGGAAACAAAAACGTATTGATCAAGAAAGTTTATAATTATTTATAGATTATTTATCCGTTTGGTCTAATTTAAGCTACATAAGTGATTTTCTAGGAAGATTATTTTGCCCGATAATGTTTAAAAAATGTAAAAGTAACTCTGCCATCAACTTTCATTTAACATATAAAATAATACGTGGGGTTTGTTATCCAATCTTAAATATAAAACAAGTTTTAAAGTTTATGTTTGAGAAAATAAAAAGTAAAAAAATATGAAAGTTGTTAATAGGACACGACTCATAAGAAAATATAATTAAAGAGCGCATAATTTGAGATTTCTTTTATTATTTTGGATTAAATTTAACATTTTAAATCATTAATTTTGAGTAAAAGTTTCTGCAAAAAATAATTGCGTAAAAGCATAATTGAAATATTTTTGGTAGGCATATGTAAAATAATTTAATCCATTCAATTAGTGAGATCGTAAAAATTGTGAGAACGAGATTTTATATAAATAAAATTAGATGAAGGAAGTTTCTTTTTGAAACAAAAATAATTGTTGATGTTGGGATCAAACTCATAATTTATTTATTATTATTTTTCTTTTTAACTATTGCAATCAAATCATTCTAAAAAATAATCAAAAAAATCAAGACTAAAATCATTCGATATTTTTGAAAGACTGTTGTTACACACAACTTAAAAGAAATTAAAGGAATATAGTTAAGTATTATTTAAATTTTTTTCTCAAACTAAAGTTTTTGTTTAATATTTTAAATATGTTACAAATCATTTTTTTTTTACAAATGTTAATTTATGTCTCAAATAATACATTTTAAAACATCAAATATAAAAAATTTACTTGAAATACATGTATTCAATCTACAAAAATTTTAAAAATATTTTTTCAACAACAAAAATTCGACTTTAAAAATCTTTAACATATGCTCCTTACTCAAAGACACATGTTGCAATACTTTTTTTTTTTTCTCTTCCTTTCTAGAATGATCTTTTGTCTTTATAAGACCTTGTTGTCATAGATCAATATAATGTGACACAACTTTCAATCATACATACCTAGATGTTTTAATTTGATAGGAGGTTTGTTCTTTAGTGGATGTATAATGTAAAATATCTATTGATAGAGATAAACTCTTTTAAATGAATCTCACTTATCTTAAGCAATTAAACTCATTAATTGCACACACAGGGGATAAATGAATTTACCAAAAAAAAGAAGTTGTTGTTATTATCAATTTATTTGGAAGGTTAGCATTTTATGTGAATTTAATGAATACTAGTGAAGACATTACACCGAAGTGGAAATAACTAAAACTTAAAGTATCACTATAATTATAGGGGCAATTTGCTATATTTAGGAAGAATAAACACACTATTAAGTTGAGATCTATTGATCATCTGTATATCAGTTTGTTTATTCATCATCTATAAATCAGTGGAATAATTAATCTTTGTGTACCTATCTTTCTCCATCCCAAAAATTGTTATCAAATACTATATTTTTATAAACTACTAGAGCTTTTCTTTAGCCTAACTTTGAATTGAAAGAAGACAGTGAAAAAGTTTAAGGAAGGAAAGAACATAGGAATTGATTTTTAAATGATTATATTTAATTAATGATCAATTACCGATATTTATTCTTATAATGAATATATTATAATTTTCTCACTTTAATTTAAAAGGTACATTTAAAAAATATGTAAATAATTAAAGACATATTTATCTTTTAACTGATTGAAAATTGAATGACAATATATTAATTAATTAATCAGTAAAAAATAATTGTCCTATGTATAATTTGCTATAATAAATTATAACTAATGTAATATAATTTTGTTCATTATTTTTAAGAGATATTTAATAGGAACATTAATAATTTAATAAATATTTCTATTTTAACTAATTGATATTTTAATGGTCATTTTTTAGTTAAATTAATGAGTTTTTCATATTTATATTCAACAATAGTAAATAGACACATTGATAAATAAATATTTCTATTTTAAATAATTGATTTATTAAATAATACATCTCTTTTACTAATTAATCAATGATATATATATATATATATATATATATATATATATATATTATGACATAGTTTAGACAATAATTATTATCACTACATAAAAAAAAATCAATAAAGAATTGTAGAAAATGTCAAAAGGCACTTTAATCTTTTAAAGGTGAGGTGTCAAACTTATAAAAATGTGTAGTTTGAGAGTTTTTACTTGTCTTTCGTTTTTATAAATACATATTATATACCATGTTTTTAAATTAAGTGAAAAACCAAGAACACCCAATCTATCATAAAAGAAATCAAACACAAAACTCAAAATCTCCCGAACAAATATTATAATAATGGTAAGAAATGATAGAAACAAATTTATTAGGACCCACAAAATGCTTTCTCTCAACCCGATGACAAGAAAATAATTTTTGTTTCCAAATTTTACTCTATTGCTTTTTATATCTCACTTTTTGAGAGAGAACTCGCAATTTTGTAACCAATTTCATATTCTACACAAACACAATTAAATAAAAGATGAAAAAATTCAACTTCTTATGCTAACCATAATCATAATTAGAATTGAGAAATGGACTTCATTTATTCTAGGATAGTGATTAAAGATATATTATATCACTCAAGTTTTATAAAATAAAATAAACAACTATTAAATATGTCTTAAAACTATACTTAACGACTTATCTCTCATAACACCATGCGATAATAACACATCAGCGCTTGAATGATTGATAATTATGCGCTTAATCACAATAATTTGAAGTATCCTACAAAGAAAAAATCCTATATTAGTGAGATTCAAAACTAAAAGAAACGTCTACAACTAAGACACCTTAAAAATAATTATGAAATCAAATAAGATATTAAATGGATGTGTAATTCAACAAATGAAAGTATAATTGATTTATCAAAATAACCAAATCATAGTAAAAATTGATTTAAGGTTGATTCAAATTTAAAAACAATAATCCTAAGAGTATCTTAAGTTGAATAAAACTATCCTAAGAAATTGGGGAAAAAAAAGATTATGCTAAAGAAATATAGATTTTAAGCAGTAATCGATGATAAATAATTCTCAATTAAGCATGTAATTATTGTCACTAAACATAACACCTTTTCAAATATTTTATTTTACTTTTAGAAGCAAAAATCATGTCATGTAAAACAGTATACAAAAAACCTTTACCATTCACCCTAGAAAAATGCCCTTCCACTTAGAAAAATGAAATGAAAATAAAAGTTCAAATGAGCACAATTCAATGTTCCCCATTTGTAATGGACGGTGACCCTGGTCCCCAAATACCAACATTAAGATTCGTCACGGCAACATATCTTCATAAACTATACACCATATAACTTTTTCCTTTATCTTTATATCGACACAGTAATAAAAAGAAAACACACAAATTGTGCCCGTAACTAGATGATTCTTACACTATATGACATTTATTAAATCTAAAAAACATAAATAAAAGCATCTCAAATTTTGAAGATATGTATTCTTTTGCCACTTACCTGACTCAGACGTATTCCAATTTTCCACCGTCTGGACCACCCTAATAAAAAGATTTCATTAGAAAATCTTATTCAACCAAAGTTCAAGATATCCCAAATCACTTACCAAATACATCAACAAATTACCAACACACAAATCTTGTCCAACAAGCCACAAGGCTTTTTCAAATTTATACAAGATTCTGACATCTACATACAAGACAAACTATATAACAACAACATCATGAATTTGGAAACGGCATCAGCATCAAAAATTAAAGAATAATACTATTAAATAAAAATTCAATAAAATAGAATAGAATTTTTCAAAAAGATAGAAGAACCCAAGAAAAAAAAATAAAAAATAAAAAAAGCCACAATCCAGGTGGCCATGACATGTACATGTACATCCGCTAGGTCATGTACAAAGGGAAAAAAAAAACTATTTTTTTATTGTTTTTTTTTTGGCTCTGCCAATTCCGATGAACATGCATGTGAAATGAAAACTAAGATAAATAAATTTCAACGGTTGAATTTTTAACGGTGAGACAAACGGGACAAGCACGGAAATGTGTGTCACATTCGTTACAAACGCATAAGTGTCTACACGGTAACAAAACCACCGAAGCAACCCGTTTTCCACACCCTCTACATTTTGGACCCGACATAACCACTCTTTCCGGGTCAATATAACCCGATTCCGCATCTTCAGCTTGACCTTCTACACCTAAGGCGCACGATAGTCCGCAATTATCATCCCCCCTCTTTTCTGCGCCTCCGTTCATCATAGCCTGATGCAGTTGCGTCTGAAGAGAAATAGCTGTTGCTTCTTGTGATTTAGCTTTTGTCATCCAAATTTGCGCTTCTGCTCTAAGTTGCGCAGCGCGTGCTTCTAACTCCGCGTTCCTGCGCGTCGCTTTTTCGATTTCTATTTCCTTTTCTCTTAAACGACGCGCCACCGTTTCCTCTGCTGTTTTTAAAATTGCTCGGCAGTTTCTCTGTCTCTTTTCCTCTAATGTCCGTTGCAGCTCTTCTCCCTAATAAAATAAAATTGATCATTTAAATAAATAAAATTTGAATTTGATAATTAGAAAGTTGAAGATTATGAATAAAATAATGAAGTGTACCTGAGTTTGAAGGAATTGATGAATTTCTTCTTTTTGTTGTTTGATTTGTGAGGATAAGGTTTGAGATAATAGAGATAAGAAATGAGAGGAGTGAGACATATGTTGTTGTTGAAATTGTAGTCTTTGTTGTTGTTGTTGTTGTTGTTGATCACCAAAGGATAAACCTAAGCCTGTAGAGACAATGTTTTGTTGTTGATGATTATGGAGTTGAGTGATGTCTAAAAGATGAGGAGACTCAGATTGAAAAGTGAATGGACTCATCATATTTTGTTGAGATGTTTGCATAATAACCCCTGTTTCTCTTCCTCTTTTTCGAGAATTATTAGTAGTACCTGTATTTATTTATTCAAAAATCATATATCAAAATTGGGATTTTGTTTCAATATAATAATGCAATATACATAATATATATATATATATACCTGAAGTGTTGAATAACATCATATTGGATTGATCAGGTTGTTGTTGTTGTTGTTGTAATGAATATTCATTTCCTTCTTGCCCAGTTTTGCTATTGAAAATAAAAAAGTTCCTTTAGTTAATGAGAATTGAGTAGTGTGTCTTTGTTTATATGCATATGATGATGATGATGATGATGATGATGATAAGAAGGAGAATGAACAAACCTGTTTAGAAAGAGTACATTGGAGGGGTATTGAGCTTGAACAGCCATAGGATTTTTAAGAGACGGAGTGTTGGTGTTGTTGAATATGAAGGGATGAGAGAGAGAGAGAGAGAGAGAGAGAGAGAGAGAGAGAGATGGTATGGGAAATTGTAGTGGAAGCAAAGAAGGTGGGGAATAGATGAAGGAATTAAAGGAGGAGTATTTGTATTTAGCAATCAATCAACAATCACAAACGCATAATAATAACAATGAATGAATGAATAAGAGAGAGAAAAATATAAATAAAATAAAATGCTTTCTTTTATGTGCCACAAGAGAAGACGGACTCTTCAATATCAGAGAGGACCAAAAAAAGAAAAAAAAGTAAAAAAATAAGAATGGAACACCAACGGCACCACCACTCTCTATGTTTGTTGTTTCTTATAGTAGTTCATTGTTTTCACCTACTTTGTGTTGTTGGAAACAAAGGAATGAGTCCAAGAGAGAGACACCTTATTATTCTCTCATTTGCTTTGCTTTGCTTTGCTTCTCTTCTTCGCGTGGAGTAGCTACCTTTTCTTTTCTTCACAAACAACAACTACTGTCCCCTTCTTTCATTATTATTACTTTGCACCATTTTTTTATTTATATAATATAGTATTCTGTCACAGTAAATACATACCAAATTTAGCTTTATTTATTTAATATTTTATCCATATTAATTTGATTATTTAATAATGAAAATTGTAAAGGTAGCTTGCGTGGATTAGTGTGTGAATGAAGAAGGCGTTGGTAAATGGGTGATGTATTGTTGTTGTTGTTGGGTTGTGCAGATTTCTCTGCCGCTGGAATTGTTTGTATGTATTTATCATCCCATGCGTCTCGCGCCAGCTTTGCTTTCTTTGCAACCTTCTTTTTCCATCTTTTGCTTTCATTTTTCTAAATACGACCCAAATTTGTACTTCTTTGTTTTTTTAGCCACACGCATACATTAAATTAGACTTCTCTTTTTTTTAGTTTTTTTCCCCACAACAATAAACTACATGCATTTTAAATACTTATCCCATTCATTTTTAGTTAGAGTAGTTAATATATATATTTGAAACATTAACTATATATTATAATTGTTTTTTGAATTTTTTTTAGTATTTTAAAAACAATTAGATTTTTTATTTTCAACATTAATAAAAAAAATATAAATAATTTAATAATAGATTTCACATCTAATTCATAATAATCATCATATAATAATTATTGGTTTATGAAACTTTTATAAAACATGAAAATTAACAACTTTTTTCTAATGCAGGAGTCTATAATGTAGGCGATCATTCTTCTAGATGATATTTAGTTTAGTTATATGTATTTTTTAATTAATTTTTTAATAAAGTATTTGTATTTTGTTACAAAGAAAATATGGTTAATGAATAGTATAATAAATATTAAAATTCATTGATAATTCATAGAATATAATTAACCCATGAGTATTTATGTCCATTAATTATAATTTTTAAACATAAATAGTTGTTCATGAATACGATATTTATTTTAAAAT
>JBBPBS010000738.1:13602992-13614038 GCA_037974835.1 Cicer judaicum
TAAATTATTAACTATTATAGAAGTACCAGTAGAGTTAAAGTTGCCCTCAAACGAGGATCTAAAAAATATTCACTCCATATATACATAAAAAAAAGTACTTTAAACATTTAATGTAAATTCATTATATTATACATTCACTCTTTTTCCAACATTATTCATGATGAATTGAAGTAATAAGTTTGTTCAAGTAAAAAAAACCATCACTCTTTTTAATTGAATTTTTGAATTAATAATATTAATATATATACTAAAACGGTGAACTTCATTAAATATGAGTGTAAAATTTTCTGTAAAAGGTCAATAATAATTTTTTGTTGCTATATAAATTTTCTTTCTCTTGGAAAGGTAGCGGTGGATTTTATCTAATATTTAATTTAAATATGATTGTAGATCAACATGTCTTTCCATCATTAAATAAACGATATAAAATATTGTCTAAAAATCATGTAAAATTAAAGATACTTTAGGAACAATTTATTTGATAGAATTGAAATTTGAATCTTGATATAATAATATTTTTTACCAAACTATGCTTAAACAGGTCAGACACTTTGGCTCCTTCTAAAACCTAGTCACCTCTTTCTTTTTTTACGTTCGTCTTATTCTTCATAGATCACGAATCAAATTTACGATAATTTTTTCTTGGACTTACGCCTCTAAAACATTTGTCCTCTAATAAATTTACGATATTAAATATTTATTTAATATTTATTTGATATTTTATATGTGATTTTGTCGTTTACGCATAACATTTTTATTTTTTGTTGTAATATTTGTTTGATTCAGATTTACATGTTAATTTATATTTATTACAGTTTAAGTAAATCTTCATTTTAATCCTTTAATCCTTTAAACTATCAGACACTATCATTTGGTATTTGACTCAAAATAAATTATATAATAATAAAGGTTATGAAAAACACAATTTCCTATCAAAATAGTTAATAATTGTTATAACGTCACAAATTAAATAGAATGACATTTTGATTATTCGATTATTAATTTAGGTTTTTTGTTGAGTCAATGACCAAAATGACAATGCCATATAATTTTAGAGACTAAAATAGTGTTTTATCTTTACACAATTAATAATTTTAATTTTATCAATTTTATAAATATGAGAAATGAGTGTTTCAAACACTTTAATGAGGAGTACTAATAAGATACTCTTTATGACTTGTTAAAATTAAAATAAGTCTTATAAAATTATTGGGTCTGATATAAATTTGATGAGATATATATGAATTTTAACCATTTAAAATGTGTGTGTGGAAAAATGAGTTAAATAATATATTTATAGTATTATTTTATTTTAATTATGTCACATTTATATGAATTTTAGGAGTTTATCCTATTAATTCAGATATTTTGAATTTGTTAACTTCTCATTTTTATAATATTACCATTTCGTTTATTTATTTATTTTTTAAAAATTGTCTACTTTATTTATTATAATTAAAATAATTATATAATAAAATAAATTTTCAAAATTGTTATATTATAAAATTTGGACTCAAAATGAATTTTTATCTATTTAAAATTATTGTGATTCGTTGTACTTTTTAAATAGTAAAAATACATTTTTGATTCCAAGTTTCAAAATGTGACAATTTTGCCGTTCAAAAAAATAAAACATTTTGCCATCCTAAAAAAATATTAATATTAAAAAAATGAGTCTTCAATTTAATAAAATTGTCAATTTTTAAAAAAGCAACAAATGGGTTGGCAAATTAAAAAGAATGAGATAAAAGAAAGACATTAGCATTGATCAAATCAAAATAAAAAATGACCAACCATTTACATAAGAGATAAATTAAAAGGATTAAAATTATAATTTAAAAAAAAACCAAAATCATTATATTTTAATAATTTGGACGCCAAAGATGCAACTTAGAAAGAAAATAAAAAACATAAATACGGTTTTAATAGGGTTTGAAGGAAAAATAACGTTCGATCGTGAATTAAAACATCGCCAAATTAAATTAATTCGTTAATCATGAAAGCAAATTACAGTATGGATCACGCAAACACTAGTACTCCAACACATGCATCTTGTGAAAATATAAATCCAATGAACAGCAATGGTTGTTAAAGAGTAATTGTAGATCTTCACGGGTAATAATAATACTTCGTGACTTTGAATCTTTGATGAGATTATGGGCAGGTCAAATTTCAAGCAATTTATCCGTTTATGTTTAATAACTCAATTTCATTCACCATTATTTTATGAATTGTTACCTTTTACTCTTTAGCATACTTCTATTTCTTCGTTTCATTGGCTCTTCCTTACTTTATAAAAAAATATGATTTTAAAATAATTATTCATTTAAAATTGTCCTTTTAAATTATTTTTTCTTTATATAGTATTTAAATTAGTAATTTATATACACATTTAGGTAGTGTTTTTTTTTCTGTCAATATTGAATTGTACGTCGTTTACATTTTATTTTTCTGTTTTTGCAGTGTAATTTGATTTAGATTTAGAGATTTGTTTTGATCAAATATTAAATTAATCAATGACTTTAGTATTGTCGATGTTACGACTTAACAACTATAAATATTTCTGACAATTTAATTATATTATGTTTATATATTTTGCTATATTTATTTTATCATTTAATATTTTTAATTTTGGTGCAATAATTTACTTGTAGATTTATTATTTTTTAATTTTAATTAATTTAATTGTAATATTTTTTATTAATATAATTTTTATTAATTTAAATATATAAGTATTATTTTTAATAGAAAAAAATGAACAGCGACTTTTAACGATTCTTATGTGAATTCTTAAGATTTTTTATCTTAAAGTGACAAGATTGAGGAGAAGCATATTTATAAACTATTACAAAAGTTTGTATATAAAAATAAATAAATAAAAAATATAAATATTATAGCATATAATATTCAAGAATTATTAAACATAAATATAATTATATAATATCTTTATTGAGTAATTTAATTTTATGAATTAATTAAATATAATTATTATTATTAATAGTTTTTTATTATTATAATAATTAGATCAGTTACGATTTATATTTATATATATATATATATATAATATTTAATTTTGATTTTAGAGTTTATATTAATAACTCAAGTTCACTCACCATATACTATTTAATGTATGTTTTTTTAGCTTAATTTAGTTAATATTTTGAGGGACTAAGGTTGTGACTTAACTTAGTTTTTAAATGATTTTTGTCCTTATATTAGCGTTGCACCGCTAAGAAACAGTTACACATCTCTTTATATTTAATTGTCTTTACAATAACTGTAACATTATACAACAACCGCAACATTGGTCTTTTTTATAAGATAAGATCTAATATTCATATCATATCTCTCAAGTTACGGAGTCAATGTGGAAAGATCCGGGTCAAATGGGTTGTTTTCATACATGGATACATGAATTATTTGGAAGCTATGCAGCCTATGCTGAGCCATATCAGTGATATATATGCTATGCAATTATGCAAGTCCTTTCAAACCTCTTTGGTTTCTACTATTTTGGTTTGAGAAATAATAAGTCACGTACATGTACTATTAATATTATAAGCTACCCATATAAGACTATTAAATATTATAACTTTTTATCATGTTCTTTTGGTATAAATTTATTTAGTATTTGAAATTTATAAATGAAATTAAATATTTTTAATGATATAATAATTTTAATTTATTAAGTATAAAAAATATTAATTTATCAAATGTTTTCGATTTGTATGTTGACAAAATCATTTATATATTGTTATCACTTATAATTATTATTTTTTCTTTTCTATATGTCTCCTCTGAACTTAATGTTTCGTATCTTCTACATTATTGTATGCATTTTTTTATAGTACTAGCAAAAATTTAGTCAAAAGAAAAATAGTACTAGTAAGAATGATTTCTTTGTCAAAAAAGTAGTTAAGACTTTCCAATTTATCCAATTTGCAAATTGGCAAATCTGATAGACACAATCAGTTTTCTCTAATTTTATACATATAATAAAACAATTATATTATAATATTTTGCAAGAGTAATTAATGACATAATTAACTAAATTTAATGCAAAAATGTAAATAATTAATCCCACTATAAACCGACGAAAAATTGGGACGGTTTTGAAGATAATAGTTGGGGAGAATTGGATCGAGTTTGAAGGGAATCAAATAAAAGCAATGAGGAGTGATGAGTGCTGGTCCATGAGCATGAGCATGAGATGGAAGATAGTATATAATAATATACCATAAATGTTGATAAAATGGTCCTTAAAATAAAATAGGTAGTGAGTAATTAATGGAATTGTCAGTGTAAAATGAGGAAGGTTGGTGATGCTATAATATAATTTATGAGGCAGGCAGAGGCAGAGGCAGAGGCAGCGTGTTATTGTTATTTGTTATTTGTTATTTGTGATTATAATGATAATTGCATTTGCAGTCACAAGGAGTATCAACTGAGGTGTGACAGTGTGCAGTGCTGATATATTGGAATAGAAAGATGATTTCAAAAGGACTCTACGAGTCAGAGATAAATATGGAAAGGAAAGTGTAGCAAACACCAAACATCATTAATCAATATGTGTGTCGGGAACTGTGCTTGCTCTTTTTTCTCCCACCTTACTTTGCTTCCATCTCTTTGCTGCATCAGATTCAGAATAACCTCTTTTCCCTCAACCCAATTCACCACATCTTTCTCACTTTTTATTCAAATTTCGGTTAAAATCGCATAGTTAATCTAAACCCTCACGTCTAACACTATCCTAAAATATTATATTTAATAATATCATATAACATAAATAAATATTTTTTTAAAAAATTAATGAAAAAGAACTACTACTAAGTAATTCTTATATAATTTAGTTAAAAAAACGGAATTCTTGTATCATACAATGCCTGATGGGATAAACGGTGGTCATTATTTTCAATTTGTTGTGGGTAGACAAACTTTGCTAATCACAAATCAATATTTGCTTAAAAATAAATAAAATAAAAAAATCAATATTTTTTTAGTTGCATCACGTTGACTACGATTTAATTGTATAGGCGTTTCCAAATCTACTAGTATATTAGTATATTTTATAGTCACATCCGTAAGCACCAAGCCACTAATTAAGGCTTTTTGGTAAAATGATGGGCATATATTAATGTATCTAGTTGATAATTAAGCATATATTGGGATTGGTGAGCTATAGCTAGAATGGCAATCAATCATAAATTTAATTTCTCAACTCTCGAATGTTTCTTGGTGAAGAAAACAAAATTATATGTGATGCATATAGAAAGCGACTTGTATTGCCACAACCTACACGGAAAGGATTATCAATTAGCATCTAGCAACCACGATTGTGATGCAAAGCCAACCATTTGATTTGTTCAATGCAAGACAATAAGAGATCTATTTTTTGATGGTTTGGTTCTAGGATTGTAGCTAGCTAACAATTAGAAAGCTAAGCTACCTTTTCATTGTAACCATTCTTGTGTAGTCACATTGTTTTTGTCACAAGATTTTGAATACATTTACAAAAATAAAAAGAGGAAATAATTAAATAATAAGTATTTTTTAAATAATTAAATGATGTGTATTTATATGTGTCTAAAATATTATGTCAGTTTTAGAAACATGACCCATGACTCTTTTGCAATGAATTATATAGTTTGTGTTCCCACTTAGATTTTTCTAATTTCAAATATTAACAAAAGTAAGATAAAATAAAGTTGATGCACTTTTATTTTAAATTAAATTATATACATTAATTTTTTTAAAAAATTACTTTGACTTATATTTCAAATTGCATGAAATTTATTACAAACATACAACTTGATTGGTTAGATGAAGGACAATATAAGAGTATTAAATATTAATCATGAGGTTGATCTAGATTTCAAATACTAAAAACTAACCTAACATACTACTTTACAACTAATAATATTTTCGTTCAAAACAAGTTAGTGTAATATTTCCCCCCTTTATTTGTCTCTCATTCTTTAAGATTTTTCGATCTTGATGATATATATGGGGACCAATAGATAGGTAAGATGAGGTGGTGGCAAAGGTAGATTGACAAGGAGGGAATGAATAAAGAAGGCTACGCTACGGGTTGCCATTCTTTGAAACGAATGTTGTGATAATTGGCATTATATTGACTTTGGATGCAAACAAAGAAAGTTGCTATTGCCTTTCAAAGGTGAGGTGCCAAGTGAATAAATGTAATTTCAACAATATACATCCTTACTTTTAGCTTTTCTTGAAGAAAGTATATAAGAATAAGTGTCAAGCTTTTGGATTGTCATGTCATTTATTGGTGATTCAATTTAGGCGTTTTGAAATTTGAAATTTTGCATGATGGTTATTTTAATCGTACCTAATTTAAGGGATTAACCAAGTAGAAAGTATGAATTTTAGTTTCAAATAATGTGGTAGTTTAGAAGAAATAGAGATCAAATTATGTAACATCATCAAATAGACCGCAATATATACCTCTTCCATTCTCAATCTTGTACCATCTATCAATTTCAATTAACAATTTAAATTGTGATTGTTGGATTGTATACAATGATAATGTAAAACTTCTTTAAATATATGTTCAATTAAATTATTGTATAGTATCAATTTTTAAAATATTTTTAAAAATATTTATTTGATATGTTTTGATTGAATGTATAATGTAAAAAAAAGTTACATAATTTATACATAAAAATTAATTACTTCAATTATTAGAGTAGATATTTTTTTTAATAATTAAAATCAATTGACATTAGACTCTAAAAGCACCAAAATTATCTACAAACAATTGCTTCAAGAAGTAAGAAAGATCGAAGAATCTATCATGCACTCCTCCCTATATTATATATCCTTTTAAGTAAATGAAAATATATTTTTGTTCTTTTAAACATTTGGACAATTTTGAAGTAATTTATTCTTTTCATCTTCAAAAATTAGATTTAATGTGAAAGTTTCGAAAAGTAAATTCTTCATTTTTTTTAATATTTTAAATATTTGGTTGAATGTAAAATTTTTAAAATGCAATATTTTAAAAAGTTTAATTTTTTTCTTTTGAAATTTTGGATGAATGTATAATTTATAAAATGTAATTTTTTTAAAAGTTTAAAAAAATTGAAAACATATGGTCAAAAGTCAAACTTCTAAAATAAAATTTCACCAAAAGTTTAAAAGTATTTAAAAAATATGAATGAATGTGAAATTTTCAAACTGCAGTTTTTTCAAAAGTTTAAAAGAATTTAAAAAATGTTGATGAATATGAAATTTCTGAAATCTAATTTTTTCAAAAATTTTACAATATTTCAAAAACTTTAGATGAATGTAAAACTTTTAAAATGCACTTTTTCTAAAGTTTTAAAAAAATTTAAAACTTCGACTCAAGGTGAAACTTCTCAAATACAATTTTTTCATAATTTTTAAAAAAATAAAAAATTCAGATACACACAACTTTTGAAATGTAATTTTTTTTTAAAATTTAAAAAATTGAAATTGTTGAAGTATTAACAACTTTAATTTTTTTTATTATTAAATAATAAAAGATAAAATATGATAAAATTATATTTTTATATGTTTTGAGAGTAGAAGCTAAAAGTTAAGGGAAGAATAGTAAATTTCTAAAAAAGAGTTTATTTTTGAACTCCTATGAAACCCATCAACACTAGTTTAACAAGACAAGATACTCTTAGGTTACTACACATCTTAGAATGAAGATAATAAAAAAAATAAAACTTCGTGTTTTAACCTTCTTTTGATTTGAATTTCCCTCACTACATAAGGATCGATTTTTTTTTTCTAGACTTATAATATGAAGAGCAATAAAATGCTAAAATAAGTAATTAAGTTTTTTTTTTAATAAGAAAAATAGTTTTGTTTACTTAGGTTTTCTTTAAGAAAGGATTTTATATGTTTGAACTTTTCTTTAAGGTGCAAGTTCATCCATAATTCATTGTATTTAAAAGAAATTCAAAACTTTAAGTTTTTAGAACAAATTTTTATTTTACATGTTTTATTTTTTAAAATGAGATTTTGGAAAAAGGTGGGGATATGATTTTAGGGGTACCGATTATAATTTTAAGAGGAAAGACCTAGAGCGAGCAACATTGCCATAGTTTGCATTTCGGTTGATAATTGCAATCCCAGCCCATTGTGAAAATCCGGCCCATTTTAAGAATATTTTATCATCAAAATTCTATTAGAAAATTTTACTCTATACCCCCATTTTTATACTTATACCCCTACAAATTTATAAAAATGTCAAAAATATCTTCATATTTTAATTTATTATTTTATCAAATCTAAAATCACTTTTTTTTTTACCATTTTACCATTTAATTTCAATTTTTTTTTTACAAATTTTCCATTACATAAGGTATTTATCGGAAAATAGAAAGAAAAAAAAAGATTTTCAGCACATAATAAAAAAATATGTATTATTGAAAAATTTTCTTTGACTTTTCGTGTTTTCAAAAAACTTCATAGACAAGTTTTCGAGAACAAACCTTTCTTTTTAATACACCATAAATAATAATTAGATTTAAATATGTATTTAATTTTTTTGTTTGATTTAGATTCCTGTAAATATAATTTTATTTTAAAATAGTCTTTCTATCAAATTTCTATTATAAAAACATTAATACCACTAATATATTTTTTGTCCCACCAAATATTTATGAAAATATATAATAAAAGTCCTACTCTTCATTCAAAAATTAGACTTTAGTTAGAGATAATGAACTAATTATATACAATAAATATCTTATTGAGAGTTAGAAATTAATACTTCTAATTTTTTATTCAATAAAATGGAAAATTGAAACTGATTTATCATCTATCAAAACTTAGAATCTCAAAAAAAATTCAACAATTGTAACTATCGAAGCCCATTGTTTGAAGGAAACAATAGACCTTTATGTGAACAAAATTTCAAATATCGAAGAACATTGTGAACCACAGACATGTGATGTTTGTAGGGCTTGCTCATGTATTGGCTCAGCTTGTTCACTGCAAGTGTAATGCCTTGCCTAAAAACAGTTAACATTATTAATTTACCTATCATACTTTTGTACTAGGTGGGATATGAAAGCATATCAACATCATCATCCCTTAATGAAATGTTGGGCTCCATAGGGTTAGAGGTTGATCTAGGTAGGTCCTATGAATCCAATATATTCAAGAAATTGTAATGTGTATTTTCTTTCACATCAATGAAGACCTTTTTCCGACTTAGCTATATGCATTTCAAGGAAATATTTCAAATCTCCAATAATATTCAATTTGAAGTTATTTTCGAAGTGTTGCTAAGTTTGAAATAATAGGGCTTTGAGTTGTACCATCCAAAATTGTCATTCACATAAACAAGAGATTGCTTTTGATATCATATTTATAGTTAGTAACGTATAAAAAAACACTTTTATTCTTTCATTCAATTTATTGGAAAATTCTATTTACATTGAAAAGGATGGATGATTATATGTTATCCCTGCAAATATTGTTGGTGTTGTTGTGTTGAATTAGGAGGAAGACTTATATTAAACATTTTCATAAACACTTAGTAGGATTAAAAATATATTAAAGGTGTTAGTATTTTTGTAATAAAAATTTGACCCAATAACTATTTTAAAATAAAATTATATTTAAAGGGATATAAAAAAACATTTCTTAAAATATTATAATTACAAGAAACAAAGAAATATTTATACATAATAATTAATAATTAATACATCTTAAATATTTTTAATATAATACATCATAAATAATTAATAATGAAGACACTATAAACACACCATTAAATAATTAATACACCATAAATAATCAAGTCCTATAAACGATAAAGATTCAAAGTTGTTCCTACAATTTTATCGTCTCTACCTCTTCCCTACCCACTAAAAAAATAGTTAAAATCAAATAAATTAAATAAATACTAATATAATAAGTAAATAAAATCAAACAGCTATTGAAAAACTTATGGATAAAGTTTTCTGGTAGCTTTTAGAAATATTGTACTGAAGTTTGTTGGTAGTGTATTTTTTTCAAAAAATTAAAATAAATTTCTCAATAGATACGAAGAACTTCAAAAATGATTCTTAAAAGTGATGTTCTTCGTCGAAAAAAGTTTTTCAAATTTTTTGCACTTAAAATTATGTACCGATAAATATTATAATGAAAAAAAATAAAAATATGACCACTTTTAATACTTTTAATGTATATGAAAATATTTTGATATTCTCCTTCATACTTTAGGGTTACATTAATAAAAAGAAGAATATACCATAAAAAAAATTTATTTTAGCATATCTTCGCAGTTTACCGACAATTACAATATTTTTTATATTTGTAATTTACAACCCACTCTTTTCATTTCTACATTAATTTTCTCCCCTCTCTTTTCATTTCACCTCTAGACTTCCATTTAATTTTTACAACCCCTTCCACATGTTTAAGCATTATCTGGTTTAAATGATGAATTTTCACGTCACCATTAACACTTATTATTCTAAAATAAATTAAAAAATATATATTAATTTTTAAATATAAATATATGTATTTTTTTAAAAAAGTCTAAAAAAATAGAGTTTCTTAGAAATTATAGTCTATCTCATCTATTCGATTTGAAGTTTAGCTTTCATATGAAGTCATATATATATTCAAGTTTAAACATATGTAGGTCATAGCTACTGCCACGACAATTAAATAAGAGGAACATTATAATATTTAAACAAAAATATATCGATAAAAAAAGTTGATCGATTAGAAATTATTGAACATGTAGAGTCTATTATGAATAAAATTTGAAACCTAAAATAAACAAAAATAGTAAAGAAAAATACATGCAAAATTCATATAATTTTATTTATTTATTTATAGAGTGCAGTTGTTATAAATATATAGTTGATCACGATGATAATTTTTATTGAGATATGATATGATATAAAATGAAATAATAATAAAATATGATAGTAATATGATAAATATTATTATATCATAATATATATTATATTTAAACACATATATTATATTTAAACACGTATATTAGTATATATCATAACATATATATAT
>JBBPBS010000738.1:13614432-13633432 GCA_037974835.1 Cicer judaicum
TATTTATTTTTATCTAATCCATCAAATTAGTCCTAAAAGTATATAGGAAAGAAAATTTTATTCAAGTAAACAACATGCGGACAAAGAAAATAAAATTTAGAATAACAAAAAATTCTAAAAAAGAGTTTATCAATAAATATTCATAAAGGAACAATCTCTCCCTTAGTCAGTTTAAAAAAAAAAAAATACTTCATAGTAGAATAATGCAGCTAATTTATAATGACTCTAATCTAAAATATTACGAATACGAGTATATATGCATAGAAAAACTTATGTCATTATTAAATTCAACTAAATGAAATTGAAGTTCATTGACCCTAAAGATTGGAATGAAACCTCCCTGAAAATTTCATTACTATTTCGAAAAAGAAAAAAAAAAAAAATTGAAATGAGATCATATGACATATACATGTGATAAAGAGCAGTGTTGCAGGGCAACCCCGTAACATACCTTATGAAAAATATGTATCTAATCTCAAGATATTTTAATAACTCATCAAATCTAATATAGATTTTACCTTATGAAAAATATGTATCTAATCTCAAGATATTTTAATAACTCATCAAATCTAATATAGATTTTACATTAGTTAATGCATGTTGATGACTAAATTATCTAAATCCGAATATATATCTAAGCAGGGCTTTTAAAATTAAAAAAGTAACTTATTAATGTCAATTCAATAAAATCAAAAGAAAATGTATATGTGTCGTTGAAAATTGAACTAATCGAATCAATATTAATTAAATCACTTACAGCAAAAATCGTAAAATTTTATTTCTGATAAGTATCACAGATCATTATCTAAATTTCAAATAATTTATAAACATTATTGATTCACTTAATTGTGATCGTAACTCCAATGAAGAAAAATGGTTACTATATATAGTGTAGAATTTGAATAGTGAACCATTTTATTGGGAAATATGGTTTTGGCATAATGGATGGTCCCAACCATTTCACTTTGTAATTGTGAGTAGTGTACATATTTCTCACTTATTAATTGAATAATTAATAAGTATTTTTAATCCTTACAACACTATACATTATTTGTAAATACAAGAGGGTTAACAATAAACATCTCAAACAACCAAAGACTTCTCAAGAGCCACATATTTCCCTAGATATTTCAACAAATTAATTAAAAGCACAACCAATAGAATATTGAAATCGTTAGATATTTCCCAGCTTGGACTGCATAGCTGTCAATACAAAATCATCGATTATCATCGTAAGATTCCATGTTATGAAAAGAAGAATTCAAGTTGAATTAGGGTGATGTTTATTCATTTTTCATTGTGTTCAATATAGAAAGTCTTTCACCTATTTATCAATTCCTTATAAAAAATTACGGAAACATGGATAGTAAAATTCTAAGTTCTGAATATTGATAATCACAAATTAATTAGAATTCCTCCCTTCAAAAATAAACTTTTAGATTGTTTACTCCACTTTCAAAATAATTTTCAAACTTTAAAAGAATTAAACATTCTTTAATGTTTCTATATTTAATTCTAAGCATGTAACTTTGAACACTTGTTAACCATGAGGAAAAAGGGATCAAAATGTTTCTTTTTGTATTTTATACTAAGATTTTTTAATTGGTTAAACTATAAAAGAAAAGTCATTTTCCTTAAGCTTAGCCACATAATAATGCTTCTTCATTTCCTCTCATTAAAATATAATCAAGAACAATATTTATTTAAACTACTAATTCAATAATCGACATGTTTATTGAAGTTAGCTAAGAATGGAAGAGGTGGAAACACGTAAACATGTTACATTCATGACCAACAAGTTTTTATTTTTTTGCACTTTTTCAACTTTTCATTTTGGACCCACCGAGGTCGACAACTATACTAATTTACAAAATGTCGATATTATTTTTTTATAATAAATAAACAAATTAAAATAAAATAAACAATAACCTTGGTTCTCTATATATATACATATATTCATTCTTCCTTGTCCAAAACAAAATATATTCATTCTTCCATCCCTCCAATCTTCAATCGCAAAGAGAGCTAACACAAAAAATGGCTCTAACAACTCGTTTTTCAATTTCTTTGATGAACAAAAAAGACACTAGAGTCCTAAAATCTCTAGATGATATTTCTACCAAAATTTATTTTCCAAAAATGAAACCATTGTTCCATCTAAAAGCAAAGAGTTCAATGCAAGAATCACATTTCACAAAGGAGAACAACAAAAACAATCAAGTAGTAAAGAAAAACAAGAAATCAGACAACATTACAGCGCCATCGGTAACTCATAATCATGACGATGATTCGAATAGAGTGCCTGTTTTTGTTATGTTGCCATTAGACACGGTATCGATGGGAGGAAATTTGAATAAGCAAAAAGCAATGAATGTTAGTTTGATGGCTTTGAAGAGTGCTGGAGTTGAAGGTGTTATGGTGGATGCTTGGTGGGGTTTGGTTGAAAAAGATGGTCCTATGAAGTATAATTGGGAAGGTTATTTTGAGCTTGTGCAAATGGTACAAAAGCATGGCTTAAAGCTTCAAATTGTTATGTCTTTTCATCAATGTGGAGGAAATGTTGGAGACTCTTGCAGGTATGAAACATATTCAATCACCAATTTAATTTTTGGAATTGGAAATTCTTACAATATGGATTTAATTTTTGTGTATACACACATCTAATTTTGTGTACTACCATATATATTTAATTTTTTTTATACACACATCTAATTAGATTTCTAGTTTCTAACACAGATATTTGTGTAGATATTTGTGAAGATATTTTAAAATAGAAACAAATATATCAAAGTGAATATATAAATAACTTTTACTAAGTGTCTAAATATAGAAAGTCATCTCTTTTAATATTAAAATAATCAATAAAATTTAATATAATTTAATATTTTGACATGGTTGGTTAAATCAATGAATTTGTTTTAAAAAGAATAAATATGACAAGATCATTTTGAATTTTTACTTTTTTTTTTTAAAAACACTTAATTTACATATATATTTCACCATGTACTTGATAAACAAAATTTCACCATCTAAATATTTATAGTAAAGACTCGTGGCAGTGTATAACAATGAATCTTTTAAAGAATGAAATTGTGTGACTAAGACAAAATAAGTGATTTGTTCTAATTTTTGTCAAACATAAAAAAGTGACTTATTCTAATAAATTAGTTATAAGTTGTTAAAGATGTGTGTGATATTTTATCCCTTGTTTAATTGTGATTCTTAAATATGATGATACAATTACAAATTATTTATTTTATACTAATAGTCTTACAAGACCAAAACAAAACAAAAAAAGAATCTGAGACTAATTTGGTTTTTATTGAATTTTGATAGCATTCCTCTACCTCCTTGGGTGTTGGAAGAAGTGAGCAAGAATCCTGATCTTGTTTACACAGACAAATTAGGGAGAAGGAATCCTGAATACATATCATTGGGTTGTGATTCTGTTCCTATTTTAGGAGGAAGGACCCCACTTCAGGTTTACTCTGATTACATGAGAAGTTTCCGTGACAGATTCAAAGATTATTTGGGCACTGTTATCATAGTAAGTACTTCACCAATTCTCTATTCAATTTTGGAGTTAATGAGTAATTAAGAAACTTGGCTAATTTTTTTAGATGATGTTATCTTATAAAGTACATTTTCATAGATACTAGAAGTAGTATCCATATATACAATGACTTATGATCAAATCATGATGCTAAAAGTAGTTATTTCACATGCAATTTTCCATAAGTATATTATTAAGATTTAAAGGATATATATTATTGATTTTGCAATCACATCTAAGAAAATAAAATATATTATGTCACAGTAATCTAGTTTTCAGGTCACATTCAATTGTATTTTACCGAATAACTTCACTTTTACGATGATATTTTTGAAATTAATAGTATGATAATAAAATAGTGGTTTTTGATAAATAGAAGTTTTTTATTAGATTTAATGTAAAATTATTTAATTGAACTCAATATATTAAGGATAGTAATAAGATGAAATTATAAGTGTATGAAGTTCTAATTAAGACCAAATTCATTTGCAGGAAGTTCAAGTGGGATTAGGTCCTTGTGGAGAGCTCAGATATCCATCTTATCCTGAAAGTGATGGAACTTGGAGGTTTCCAGGAATCGGAGAATTCCAATGCTATGACAAGGTACAAAATTCTATAAACGACATTAATATTAATTGAACTATTTTTTATCTGTTAGTTTAAAATTACAAAATTTCTCTCATGGTACGTAATTACAAAATGGCAAATTACAATTTAGGATTTTTTTCAAAAACTCCACCGATGATAAAAAAGTTGGTTTATAATATCAATCAAGTCATTTATGTGTTTACTGTTATTTTTCAAAAACTCCGTAGAATATCTTTTATGTGTTCACTGTTATTTTATTTTATTAATAAACACATAAAATAATATCAATTAAGTCATTATTTCAACCGTATAGACATCTATTTTTAAATAGTGCTATGGATCGTTATTAATGTTTCAGATGATTTTTAAACATTTGATCACAATGAACCATATAGGCATATACTCTGTTGGTCCACCAATGATTCGTTTTACAAAATATCTTTGACACTAACAAAAATGACTTATTTGTCAAACAGTATATGATAGCATCTTTGGAAGCATCAGCTGATGCAATTGGGAAAAGAGACTGGGGAAGAAGTGGGCCCCATGATTCAGGTCAATACAATCAATATCCAGAGGACACTGGATTTTTCAAAAGAGAAGGAACATGGAACACAGAATATGGAAACTTTTTCCTTGATTGGTACTCAACAAAACTTGTAGAACATGGTGAAAAAATCCTAGTATCAGCAAAAAACATATTCCAAACAAGTGAAGTAAAACTCTCAGCCAAAATAGCTGGAATTCATTGGCATTACAATGCAAGATCACATGCAACTGAATTAACAGCAGGGTATTATAACACAAGGTATCATGATGGTTATTTACCAATAGCAAAAATGTTAGCAAAACATGGTGTTGTGTTGAATTTCACTTGCATGGAAATGAAGGATAATGAACAACCTCATCATGCTAATTGTTCACCAGAAGGGTTGGTTAATCAAGTTAAGAATGCAACAAAGATTGCTGGTGGAGAATTAGCTGGTGAGAATGCATTGGAGAGATATGATTCAAGTGCTTATGATCAAGTTTTGAAAACAAACGGTTTAAGTGCTTTTACTTATTTAAGAATGAATAGGAGATTATTTGAGGGTGATAATTGGAGAAACTTTGTTGAGTTTGTTAAGAATATGTCTGATGATTGTTTGAGACAGAGGCTTTCAGAATCTGATACTTATGGGACTGATCTTTATGTTGGACATATTAAAGGGATTAAGAAGGAGGATCAAGCTCAAGAAATTGTTCTTGTGTGAACAATTAATGAACACATTGATATTGTATCATTGTTGATGGATCATGTACTCATGTGTAGTTAAAAGCATATATAAACTTTAGAGAGAAAAAGAAGTAGTAGTGTATGAAAAGGAGGGAAAAAAAAAGAAAATAGAATTATGTTTTAGTTGGTGTATTAGTTCATGTTTGTAAAAGGTCAATATGTACTCCTATTTAATTTTGGAAACTAATGTTTTCCATATTTTTTCTACATCAATATCTTATTTCATGATAATTAAAATAAATATTTTGTTTGTCTATGTTAGAATAAAAGTCGGTACAAAAGATAAACGAAATAATAAAACGTAAACAATAAAATACAATGTTCAATAACGAAGTTCAACCAAATATGTATTTCGTCTTTTATTAGGATTTAGAGTCTCATTTGTTTCGTTCGGTCGTATCTATCCACTTATCAATACTTGAGTCATACCCAATGTATGCACAAATCCAGTGTATAGACTTTTAATTGAGAAAATGAAATTCTCTCTCTATATTATTTATTATTTCTGTAGTTGTAGTATGCAGTTCTATTCTAGCAAACACTGAGAGAATCCTTACCCGTGAGAGGAAGGGGTCTCCAAATTAAATTTTGGAAAACTAATATGAAAAAAAAATAAAAATGGTTTATGTGCATATGAAATAATTAGATCGGTTATTTTACAACTTCACCATCCGTGTTTTGTACCAAATAGTGAACTCAGCTTATGTTCACCCTTTGCAAAACTGTCACATTGATTCTTGGCACTTTGTGATATAAATCCAAACAAATTATTTCATCTATTTAATAAAAAAGAGAATTGACCAATAAATAAAATAAAGTTTGCCAGCAAAAATTAGAATTGGGTGTTTTGTAAATTAGAATTTTGAGATAAAGGGTTTAAAATATTTATGCACAAAGAACAAATTCATCATACAATTAATATTAAAAAACAAAAAAAAATCATTCATAACATTTGATAGCGATGTTGGGTAATTAATTACTAAAAAAATCTAACCCTATGCTTTTTGGATTTGGATTTGCTGCGATCATCATTTCCACGCAATCAACACGTTAATGGACATTGGATCGTGATATGAGAGTCTAGTTTACAATGCAGATTTTATTTTTATTTTTATTTTTAAACTGAAATATCAAGCTTTAAGAATCGAGCCATCTGATCTTGATTCAGCACCTATGATGCGCTGAATGGGTGGGTTGCTGACTGATTGCAGCAAAATCCAAATCCAAGCTTTTTGCTATTGCTCATTGACTGTAATTGGCATGGACATCAAGTTATAGAGACGTTATTTGCGAATCCAATACTCAAACAGCTTTGCAAACTACATTTGAAGCCTCATCAATTTATCTTAGAACCAATCTATGATTAATAAAATTATCAATCCTACATTTTGAACCATCTTATGACAAGGGAATTAATAATTCAAACAATTGTTAAGGTTTATGAACATTGCAATGCTTTTTCAAAGCTTTCCACTATCTGACTCATTGATGGCCTCTCTTCAGCATTTTTCTTTAAGCAACTATCAGCCAACTTGGCAATTTTTCTAGCTGCATCAAGAGAATATTTGTTTGTGAGTCGAGGGTCCATTATCATGTTGAATCTTCTACTGTTAGCAGGATAGTTTTTAACCCAATCTATAAGCTTTTGTTCCACTTTTGGAAGACCTCTTTCCAATACTCTTCTTCCTGTGAGGATCTCATACAGTACCACACCGAAACTCCAAACGTCACTCTTTGATTTTAGATGACCTGTTTCAATATACTCTGGTGCTGCATAACCCCTCGTCCCTACTACCTGATAACAAAAATGAATTTTGGTGCACACATATTGTTAAAATGTTAATATCTTTTAAGAATATATAATGGTTTATTTGATTGATATTGCAGACAAATAGATAGTCAGAGTAACTTTTTTAAAACCAGACCATACTGGATGGTTCAACCATACACTGTTTTAACTAGATTGTTTGATCAGTTTGATGGCATTTTGGTCCAGTTCAAGCAGTTTAAAGTAATGGAACCATAATTCAAAAGTCTCACTGATTCTATTTTTAATTGGTGAATCTAGTATCTAAAGTTGAATAGATAGTCCACTATGAAGTCAAAGTTGAATAGATAGTCCACCATGAAGTCAAACTTACCGCAGTAGAAACATGAGTCTGATCACCTGTTGGGCCCTCCCTAGCAAGACCAAAATCTGAGAGTTTGGGATGGAATTTCTTGTCCAACAACACATTTGACGGTTTGAAATCTCGGTATATCACCTTCCCAATAAAAAAATAAAATAAAATGAAATGATTATAAGTCAAAGTAGGTGTTAAGTATTCAGATGGGCATTAAGAAAATTCAAAATCAGCAGAAATATTTTTATGTCTTTCGTTTCCATTTTATTCTTCCCATTAGGCAAGTTGAATTAGTAGATCTATATTTTATAGTATTATACATTTTCAACAGTCAATATCATGTCTGCCATGTATGTTTCTTTATTTCTACATGACAAATAAAATGATTTATAAAATATTCTAGGAGAAAGTGATCCCAAGAAATATATATATAAAGTGGAATCAAATAGTCAATCTTTTAAGTACTATTGGTCAAAATGGTACTAGTCAAAGAGCAACGCTAACAGAGAAGATTGTGAATGTTAGTTTATTAGTCTACAACTTATAATAATAAAAACTGAAGTGCGCATACACTATCCACTAACCAACCAAATGTTAAATAGAGGTATAATATTTTTTTATTTAAGCACTCACACATAAATTAACACATTACCACATAGTAATTTGAGAAAATAAATTAATCAAATGTAATCACATGTGTGATATCGTGTTGGAGTCAGACTCCGACACATGTTAGACATCAGACACGTCTTTAATCAGAAGTGTTGGTTACCTGAATCTCCATTCCTTCATGTAGATACTGTAACCCTTGAGCAGCACCAAGCATGATTTGCAATCTGATTTTCCAAGGCAAAGGAGGTAAAGAACGACTGAAAAGGTGATCTTCTAGACTTCTATTAGACATGAACTCGTACACTAACAACCGTTTGATTCCTCTTTCATCATCTGCAGAACAGTACCCCAACAGCTTGACCAAATTCGGGTGATTCACAATGCTGAGAAACTGAACTTCTGCTAGCCATTCTTTATGCCCCTTTCATATCAAGAAAAAAAAACATGAGAAAACTGTATAATAACACATTTCACACTTTAAATACAAGTATTTCTATGATTCAGAAACAACATAACACAATTGACACAGTAAATTCCATTTCCATTCCAAAGTACTGATACTGATCATAAACTATGAAGGAACCACAAATACTATTAGTAGTACTTCATATTGCCACCTAGACCAATTTGTTGGGTTGGGAGGGATCTTACTTATGTAACGCTCAACACCCACTTATCCAAGAGGAGAGACTCTTACTCACACTATACACTAACACAATCGAAGTTTTTTTGCAATGGCAAATGTTATTAATTAGTATTATTAATATTATTAGTATTTTGCTGAAAATAGAGATCGAACTCGCGACTTTCTTATCATTTAACTCTGTAACTCTCCCACCCTAGCTACCAAACAAATTATGCATTGCGAACACGAGACATTGCAGTTGTGTATGAGTTTTTGGTGTTAACTATACCATTTCATATATAGACAAAGAAAAAATGAAAACATAAGAATTAGTGAAGCAAGCATGTATATATATATATGTGTGTGTGTATACCTGAAAGCCAAGTGTGTTGAGTTTTTTTATGGCAACCGTAATTGGGTTACCTATTCCATTTTCATGAGTAATTGTTCCTCTATATACTTTCCCAAAACCCCCTTCTCCTATCTTCAACACCTTATTGAAACCATTTGTTGCATCTACGAGCTCTTGCAAAGTAAAATCTCTGAAATTGTGTTCCTTCTCTTTGTACAATTCTTTTATACTCCTTGGCGATGAATGCGCGCTATTAGACCCTTGAATTTTCTTCTTTCTAAGGTTTAAATTTAGGTCTGATTTTGATTTTTTATTGAAGAAAAAACACTTCATATTTCTAAACACAAACTAAACGAAAAAAACAGAGTGTGTGACAAGCGATTATTGAAACTGGAAATGGAAATGATCGAAATTTGAAAGGGGTTTGTTACGTAAAGTTAAAGAAAGACGTGTGGAAACCCGCGTGAAAGTACAGAGAAAGAGTGTATTAACTTTAACTGGGAAAAAAGTTTAGTTTATGATGATAGACACAGAAGTGAGACTCTCAGATATAAAGTCATTTGAATGATTGACCCATTTTAAGAACGAGTATTTCACAAAATAATGTCGATTCAATGCGTTTTATTTTGAAGGATAGATATTCGTTTTACTTTTGCACAATTTATCATCAAATACTTTTTTATGATGAATCTTATAACGTGGTTTGAAGTATTAATTTTAACTGTATTTTTTATTTATCTATTTTATTACATGCACATAAATAATCTTCATATTTTTAAATTGAATTTTTTAGTTTGTCGATTATCACACTGTTATGGTTTTCGTCTCATCTCATATTTTTATTCAAAATATGGTGATTTTTAGTCTAAAAATAGTAATTTTTTTTACCTTCAAAGCAATTATTTATTTTAAAATTAATAAGAAAAATAATATATACACTTTTTAAATGACATTTTGAGAGAGAAAATAACGTAATGTGTTGATGATTTGATGGAAAAAGAGAAATAGATAAATAAAAACAGAAAACGAGTGCTGAACTAATGTTGAAAATCAAAAGGTGTCTATGTATGGTAGTTGAATATCAATAGATTAATTAGTCAAGACTAACTAACTAAGTAATATCAATAGATACTAAACAAATCAATAATTCATATTATATGCAAATATACGACCAATCATAAATTATAAAGGTTAATCACAATTTTTGTCTTTAAAAATACGTAAGCTTTGGTTTTGTTTCTTAATTTAACAAAAAAATTCAAATTAGTTATTAATTCATTCAAATATCAATTAAATTAATTTTAATTCGTAAATTATTTTAACAGTAAATTGTATCATTTTAATAATAAATTATATCTTTTCGTTAATTTTTATAATAATTAGTTATATATTTCCGAAACAACTTACATGATTCGATGATAAATTTAAAGTTTTTTTAGTTATAAACTATAATGACAATATTATTTATTTTTTGAAACTATAATTATAATTTATACTAAATAATTATAATATTTATTATTAATTTATTTATTTTACCACTACTCACTTTAGAGAAGTTTAATTTCAATAAATAAGATAAATAGACGATAAAAAGTTTAATTTTAAAAACTGGAATTATTTTCATAAATATAGTTAGGAATCAAAATGCAATTAATTATAATCACCTTTCAAACATGGAATATGACTTAGTATCCACACCACATGCTTTGTTGGGTCCCACTTTACCTTCAAGATATGGTATTGACTTTCAAACTTTTTACTGTTCGAATTGTAAGCTCTACTCTACGCTTCTAGGAGGAAACTGATAGGGAAGTGTTTGAAGACAAGAAAATCAAAGAATATTTGACGAAGAATGTACTTTATTTTGCTGGTCTTCATTCGACATTTTTTCTTTTTTAAAAATATAAAATGTGAACTAAAAAAGCAAGAAATTGAATTATCCTTCGTCTTAAGAGGTGGACAGTAATTTGACAAAAAAATCATATTCCGTTGCCGGGACTTGAACCCGGGTCTTTCGGGTGAGAGCCGAATATCCTGACCAACTAGACTACAACGGATTTGTTGTAAACAGTCCCCACCAACATATTAATAGAATTAGTATTTGTCGCCATAAACAAGCATTGATTAGGGTTTTCGTGATAACTAATTTTATCTGCAATCACAAGTCTAAGACTCAGTCACACACAGCGGCACCACTTTCCATCGAGAAATCATGGTAAAGTTCCTCAACTACTACCATTCTTATTTTCTGTGATTCAAATTTCGAAACAATTTTATTACATCGTGTAAAATTAGTTTGAAATATTGAAAATTCTAGTTCTCCAGATAAATCTAACGGTGCAGAATGCTGTATAATTTTTTGTTTCTGTTTTCACATAATTTAAAAAAGTTTGATTCACTTTTCTCTGCTCTTTTGTTCATTTTTTGTAGACTAAGAGAACGAAGAAGGCAGGGATTGTTGGAAAATATGGTAGGTTTTTGTAAATTTTTATGCTGATTTCGTTCTTGATAGGCTAAGCTTATTTGCGTTGAATAGGTTTATTTATTTATTTTTTATATAGGATTGGTTTTTTGAATATGTTGAAGCATGGTATAAGGGATTTGTTATTGATTATGTCATTTTTGTTGAAATATAAAATATATGAAAGTTTACTGGTAAAAAGTTGCTAAATTTATTCTAGTTAGCGAACAATATTCCAATATGAATATTCTATGGTGGCATTGTAGTTGTGTTTAGATTTTGGGCAAAGTTAATGTGCTTGGCTTCTGGTGTTGTCAAATTTTCATCCCATCATGGCATGGAGGGTTTTGTCACGGTTTTAAATTGCAGTTGCGGTTACACTACAAACTTTGATATTGTAGTAAAATACAGACAAATGTGATGGATGCAGTTGTAATTGCAGTTGTGATGCTATTGTAGAGAACTCTAAAACCATTTTATCACGGCCGCACTTGCGGTTATTGACCACAATTTAGAACCATAGGTTCTGTGTTAGCGTCGTCAATAGGTTTCCGTTGGCTGTTATAATCTGCTATTTGCCAATGATAACAGTAGGCTTCTCCGGTTTTGTTAGCTGGTTATTTTGCTTGAAATGTTTGAGAAAAGTTCTATTTTTAATCAAGAAATTTGGATTGAAAGTATTGGTCATTGAATGTGCATTTTGAGAAAACATTACTTTTCTTTGTTGAATATATGATAAGCAATTTTCTCGCATTTCTTATGCTAGGTACCAGATATGGTGCTAGTCTACGGAAGCAGATTAAGAAGATGGAAGTTAGTCAACATAGCAAATTTTTCTGCGAGTTTTGTGGAAAGGTAGATAATCTATGTTCTATAAATGCTGAATTGATCTTGTCTTTTTTGTTTGTTTATCACATTAAATACCAAACATGGGTTTTTAGTAGATTAAGTCAAGATCTAGGACCTGTTTGGATAAACAACTTAAATAAACATTTATGTATAAGATATTTCTATAGTCAAAGAGAAAATATGGTCAAACTATTTTCATTTAAGCTATTTTCATAGACTATCATATAGAGCTTATTGTAGTTGGATGAAAACAATCAATGAACATGTCATAAGCCATTTAATGAGTTCTCCCAACACATGTTGTCAAGTGACTATGGTAGCAGATAAACTGAAATAATATGTTCATACGCCAATCAAAATGCAACTGTACTGTCTAATGATGAGCTTATTTGTTGCAGTATGCCGTGAAAAGGAAGGCTGTAGGAATATGGGGATGCAAGGATTGTGGGAAAGTGAAAGCAGGGGGTGCCTACACTTTGAAGTAATACTTCTGCTTTCTGTATTCTTTTTTTTTTTACTCGAAATGTTTGGTTTCTTAATCCTATTATTAAACGAGTCTGCTAACATTGTTGTTCGCTATTCTGACAGTACCGCAAGTGCTGTGACTGTGCGGAGCACCATCCGGAGGTTGAGGGAACAAACCGAGAGTTGAGCTTTTTAAAGGTTGATTTAACTTTTAAGATTTTGGTTAAATTTACTTGATAAATTACTAGTTTGTGTTCAGAGAACTCTGTTGTTGGAATGCAATGTGAACCAATTAATTGGTTGGACCTGTTTTCTGTGTTGGAGCACAATAGCTTCATGTTTTATTTTGAACTTGGTGATTTTGCTTTGTTACACTTTTTTTTACACTCCTTGACCCATTCCCATTTTTAGCTCACCATAACTGAATTCCGTATGAACAATTGACATTTTGTATTCATGTGTTTCCATATGATTAGAGTGTGTCTCCATATGAGCAAAGCTTATAACTGTAGTTTTGAAAACGTGTTCGTATGAACAGTATGATGACATTTTTGTAGTAGCACATTTTTCTTTTATGGCTTTGTTTCGAAATACAACTTAGCTCTAACGCTTCGTAGCGATTGTGTACAGCTTCCGTAGTTGCTTCATCTGCAAAACTTATGTCTACAATAAATAATGACATATTACTAGTAGCTGTCGTATTACCCTCAAACGGTGACCGTTAACTTTAATGTTAGTCTTTTTTATAAGAATGCTTGAGTTATAATTTAATCAATAAAAATTGATATATTTGGTCAATAGTTTAATAGAATCAAATACATTAATTTTTATTTTTATCGACAAATGTTAATATTGTTAGTAAATTAGTAATTTTTCTCCTTTGTTAGAGTTTGAATTCTGGTCATTTAATTCCTTCAATACCTTCAGCCCTTTCAACCTTTGGCTGAAATCAGATAAATTACTCAGCTTCCATTAATTGTGTCGTTTATTAACCGAATGAAGTATTATAAACAATAATTGTTTTATTCATATCATCATAGTTCTTTCATCTTGATCAGAAAAGTGAGTTGTGGTTTTGATTGAGACGTTGGAACCATTGTTGAAGGAGAAAAGGAGAGTGAAAGTCCGTATCTGTGGCTAAGTCGCTGTTTAGATCGATGGGATATGGTGGGGTGGAATGAAATAGAGTGGCAGAGTCAAATTTTACTGTTTAATTTTGTGCAAAATAAATGGAGTAGAACATAATTTTTTTCCTTCAATTTTAGGGATATGCAATGGAATGGAACCTATCAATAATATGCCTATTTTATCCATATTCTATTTTACGACATTTTCTGTTTTTTTTTTTATCTATATTCTCTTTTTATTTAAAACTCTCTATTATACTTTATATTAAAAATTCGATACTATATATTTTTCAAATAAGAATAAAAATAAAAAAAGTTATAAATCATTCTATTTTGTCTACTTTTCAAACAATGGATAAGAAATTTCTTTTTGTTCCGTTCCGCTCTCGGTGTTCGATTCCATTTTCGTTTCACTATGTTTCTTTTAAAATATTGAAACAAAATTTTAGAATAGTTTCATTCAACAGAAGAAAGTAGAGAAGAGGATTTTTTTAATTAAATGTATATTTCATTCACAAGAGGAAAGAGTGATTGTAAAACTAATTTAATTTTTAATCCCTATAATTTAAAATACTCTTATAATGTTGAAACTATTCATTTCATAATTATAATGCATAATAACGAATATACACAAAACAATATACTCCATAAAAATGAAAACTCCACAAATAATCAAACACAAAAGTTCTAACCAAATATTTAGAGTTCAAAAGTATTAGTGTAATATGAAAAGTCAATGAGCCATAAAAGAGTCCCCAGTTAAAGTGCAAGCAACCAAGCTAAAGGCCATTATATAATCAATGATTTGCGTACTTCAGCTGTACATCGGATAATGATTGAGTTTGTCAACATATTTCATCTCAGAGCAATAGATCTTAGAAAATGAATTTGTGTCACACATTCACGCTCCTTTATAATATTTTTTTTCATCCCTAATTATATCCCCAGTTGCCACTCAAGAAGAAAAGCATGAACTATAAATTCCCAATAAAGAAACTGATTAAAAGAAAAATAGAAAACATTTACTACAACACAGAAAATTCGAAGAGAGAATGATAAAAGGATAAAATCTTATAAGATCACATTGTAAACGACTTTTTACATTATCAATTTATATATGGGTTAAGTTCCGTGTACACCACAATATCAAACTTAATATTAAAACACATGATAATTTTTTATCCATATTACAAAATTTATCGTTGAATTAAAAGTTATAATAACATTAATCCTGACTATAAAATTTTAATTTAATATAAAACTATTTAACATATCATTAATATACTTCAAAATTAACACTTTATAAACTTTTATTATACAAACCAATAGTGAAGTTTATAAGATATGGACATACGGTTGATAATTATCAGAAATGTCATAAGATTAAGTTTGACAACATGGTCTAAAATTAACATTAAAATGATCTCATATTTAAAAAATTATTGATAACAATTATATATTTATATCCAAAAATAAATATAGGTGTTTATATGTCGGGCAATACCGATGTATATCACCACTCCTTTTAACGAGTCATTGTCCATGCCTGTATCCATCCGTATCTATATGCAGGATTTGGGAGTTTCTTTTCCCCCGCACTTCTAAATAAAACGTGTTCTGAAGTATATTTTCATACAGGAAAAACTATGATTTTGTGGCCAAAAAACTTTTCACTCAAGTATATTTCCAAAATACATGTTGGGGTGAGAAATGACGTAAAATTTTCCCTATCCAATGTGAATATTTTTGGCAAGTACCAAATTAGTATGGTTCATTCGTCATCCTTAAGAGAGACTCAGCAAAGGTACATATAGAAAAGAAAAAGGTAGGACACCTATCAAGCACACACATACCAGAGATAAGAAAAGGTCTATCCTTCTTCCACATCTAGAGCATACAAATCACAACTAGCATAGAGTGAGAGGATTCACAATTCAAAAAGCACACGTTGAAAGTGAGGCAAAATGTATTCATGCTCTATATCATTCAACTTTTAGATGGACAGTCTTAACATTATAGCACTTGAATTATAAAATCAGACTAAAATGTGTGAACCCACCGAAGTCCAATCCACAAATTCAAACGCTGCGTTAAAGCGGGGAGGGGAGGAAATGGAATAAAACAATATAAAATAACAGGGCATCTGTTATCTGAGACAATCATAAACAACATTAAGTAAAACTAATAGCAAGACTACAATTTGCTATA
Source organism: Cicer judaicum (assembly GCA_037974835.1). Classification (NCBI taxonomy): domain Eukaryota; kingdom Viridiplantae; phylum Streptophyta; class Magnoliopsida; order Fabales; family Fabaceae; genus Cicer; species Cicer judaicum. Next base: position 13,630,672 of record JBBPBS010000738.1, read on the forward strand.
CGCAATTAAGAGTGCACTGAAGTACCTAAGCACTTTCTCATAGAACTTGAAGCTCAGGGAAGTTCCAAGCCAAAATCCAAACTTTGCATAACATCTCTTCAATGATCTTTACAACACAGCTCCTGAAACATAAACCATAGGTTCTAGATTGTACCAATTTGAAAAGCTTATGATATTGTAAACAGTGCTAAGAAATAGTTAACGAGACGTAGGCAAACCCTTACTTTCAACTACAACTTCGTGGCTTGTGGAGTTTGAATCCAAAAACTCTCGGAACATAGTTCTGTGATGGTTTCTGTGGCTTCAGTTGTCCATAAGTCATCAGGAAAAGGTGAGGGAATGTAGTACCAAAATAAGCTCCATCAATGTCTAGAACAGACTAAAGGAAATTTCAAAAAATACGGGATATGATGTGTGCCACCATAAATTTAATCCACACATTTAATAGTTAATAGAGCAGTTATAATCCCCCAAAAAAATATTAGGTCAAACGTTGCAAAAAGGAAACAATAGATCAGTACCAATATGGTAAGTATCTTAGAATTTGGGAACTCTCAACAAGGTAAATTGCCTAAATACCAAAATCTAAAAGAAATACACCAAAACAGTGGTGCAGCTTAGATGATTGTTAGGGTGTATATATATTTTATAAGTCATATTTAGAACCAGTGGTAAGTTCAATAATTTTGTATCTGTTGTACAGGATTCGATTCTGGCCAACAACATTTATCTGAAAAAATATATACAATGAAAATGCAAAATATCACAATGCGAGAATTGATCTCACATCATTCTACTCACAAAAGCGAGCTTTGCCACTGGACCATTGAAACCATATTTATTGCTAGTAGAAAATTTAATATATATACTATAACAGTACTAATACAAAATGTGTATATAACAAATTGGGGGAACGATGGCTTCCCTGTCCCTTTAAAGATCCAACACTGACCACAAATACTTAATTCACAGTTCACAGTTAGAAGAAAAAAAAATGAATATAAAAGTTAACAAAAGAAAGAAAGTAAATTTCATGAGACATGTCAATGCATAATCAACCAAAACACACACATCATTGAATAATAAAAATAAGGATACTGCCTTGATACTTCGACCGAGGATAGTAAATGTCTTCACACCTCGGGCAATATATCTTCACAGTACTCGACCTGGGAATGTCCGACTGACCAACTGGAAGGCAAGGTTGTCCAGAGCAGTAAACTCTTGGGCATCTGCCGAAATCATAGTTCTTGTACTTGTCCAGCTACAAATATTCCAATATCATTATTGATACCAACTTTGGATACAGTAAAGCAATAACACAGAAGTAATTGACAGAAATTTCCTACCATGGCAGCCATTCCTTTGCTGGTCAAAATATATCGAGCATGAATCATACCATAAAGCATCTCCGCTGCCGATTCAATCAACTCATTTTGTTCCTCGGTAAACATGTCACCTACATATTCCGACCAATTCAAATTACACTTCAGACAAAACAAAATACAGAATCGCAACAAGAAACCCTATCATCACTGTTATTTAAGACTACAACATAATAAACATAAACTTACCATGGGAGGACTCAACATCCAAAATTAAATCAAGAGCATAATCATAATAAGGCACTTGACTGCTCAATCCACACAGGTTGAAGTCGTCTTGGATGTAATCATCATCAACCTCACAAAAGAATTCATTTCCTCTCAAATTGCAAAACCACGAGATCCAAGATGTATCATCTCCGTCGGATCCACTTACATCAGACTCTTCACTATCTGTTTCAGATTCCTCTGCAGCCAATGCATCTAATAAGAGGTTAGCTCATTAATTCAATTAAATTTAAGATATATTACACATTCACACTTCACCTCATTGTAGTCCACATTAATCACACAAAATAACAGTTTGTTTAAATTCTGCTACACAATAGTGTTCTACCTTCGTTAAAGCCACTATTTGACAAAATTTTGAACTAAACAGCATAACATGAAACAATTGTGATTTGTTCAAATTTTGCAACACTGTTGCGTTTTAGCGCTATAGTGCCATTAAGACTGCTATTTAACAACAATGCTTCAACTCTGTAAAATTTTAGTCCAATTCGATTATGGAGTTCAATACTTAAATTTTACCTTAATTAAAAATATATAAAAATAAAAAATATGGAAAAAAACAGAAATGTGAATTTGAATCCCTAAGCTAGTCATATATTGCATAATAGTGAAAAGTGAAGCTACTAGTAGTTATTAGCATGAACAAATAAATCACCTAAAGCAAAGTAATATTAATATAATTAAAGAGCGAAAAAATAAATTTAAAAATTTGTTAAGCGTAGTAATTGAATGGAATAATTTAAACGAACGGCATTGAAAAAGAGATCAGATCGAAAATTCACCATCGGAAGCGTTTGAATTTTTAGGGATAGTGGCGGAGGCGGAGCGAGGGTCCCTATGATCTTTAGCGGCTAAGAGCGAAGAGGATGAGGACCTATCTTTGCCGTTGATTGTCCTTGATGTGGACGGTGAGGATCGTTCGAGTTGTTTGTCGAGGACGTCGTTGATTCGTTTCCGATCAACGGAAGCAACCTCGGCTTTGGATCCAACGCCTCCACGTTCTCTGTACATAATAACAAACTCTTTTTTCTTTGTTTCGTTTTTTTCTTCTGCTATATATTTTCTTGGATACTTTTTTTTTTTTTAACCAATCATGATAATGATGGTGTTGTAGTTTTGGTTGAAGGAGCTAGGGTTTTGAGTTT
>JBBPBS010000738.1:13634407-13646992 GCA_037974835.1 Cicer judaicum
CTTTAGTATAATCATTATAATTAATTTAACTTAAAAAATGTAACTTACCTAATTTGTGTTTATTTAAAAAAAATAGATTTGTCACAATCTCTTCTTTATTGAAATTCATGAATTTAATGTTTTTCTAGATATGTGAAAAATATATCGATAAATGTGACCGGATAAACAGAAATTAGTTAGATATATTGTTGACATTAGTTATCTTTGTAATTTAACCAAGATATTTATATATTTCAAGTTAAAAAAAAAATGTATTTAACCATACAATGGACCATAGAAAAGTTATAAATATTGCCATTAATAGTTATTACCGTGAATATCTTTATTATTAATTGTTTTCTCCAAAAATATATAGCATTCCAAATGTAAATTTATTTTATGTTTGATTTTTCGTAATGATTTCATTATTATATATTTAATATTGCAATTTTGGGATTCAGAATATCAAGTAACATTACATATCCATTTGATGAGAGATAAGAAAAAAAAATTAAAGTTATGTTCAACATCATTTGAAACGAGATAACAAATAACTATTAATTCAAAGTTTCCTAGATCATACAAATTTTTTTAAATAATCAATATTAATAATAAATTGAGTATATAACCTGTTAGTGTTGTGAAGAACAGATAGATAATCAAAACAATTAGTGTTGTGAAGGGAATCAATAAGATTGAAGTATAAATAGATTAAGAATCTAGTTAATTTAGCTCAATACTAGCTGCCATTAAAAGACCAACGGAGGATAACGCAAAGAATCAGATAATAAATGAAATGAAAGGGACAATGTAGGATCTACAGAGAGAGCATAGAAAAAAGCAACAAAGTGGCATCTTTGTGCAGTAAACAGGGTAGAATGGGTAAAGAGAAGTCAAGTTTTTCGATGTTGCAGGTATACCATTAAACATGCCGTAACCTACTATCTTATGGTGAAAAAAAGTTTTGCCTTATACACCGATTACCTCACTTTTGCACATTAGATGGAGCAAATAACTCCAAATTACTACTAAAACAAATGTTTTCCTTTTCCCAGTTACAAGGAAAAAAATATCAGCTATGAATATCCAATTTCTTTACAATGTTATGGTTAAAAGAAGGGTTATAAAAGTGTTGTCTAATATGCACCTGCACCTGATTAAAATCATTTTTTTTTTCCTGAACACGATTTTGCAGTTCATTGAAACGGAAAATTCAAAACTGTAAAATTCAAAACTATATTCCAACTAAAGAATGCCATAAATTTACTACAGATTTCCAGTAAGATGTGGAAGCAATTCTCAGCACTCACGTAAGGTACCCATCCTATCCCAAAAGTTGTTCCCTTGCTTCCTAGATTGAATTGTTTAAATAACTGTTAAAGTTTCCAAATTTTTCACAACAGCTCCAGATGACTAGTTATTACATCCGGGCAAGACTGAGCTTGCAGAAGCTCCAAACGGTGGAAAGGTGGAGCGAACTGCAATATGTAATCTTCATCTGAAACAAAGAAATCAACACAACAATCAACAGAGACAAAACTGAAATTATTTGGTCCCAAATATGAAACATGCGGCGGAGCTGCTGCAATATTTCATCATCCTTTATAAATGTCTGTGCATCAACCAAACAAAAAACAACTGTGGTCTAATAATACTCACTTTCTTTGACTGTTCCATAGAGCCAGCATAATACCTCATCCGCAAACGCCAGACAGACTCCACCCTGCAAAAAAATAGTCAGACATGAGAAACAAAAGTGTCTGTTAAAATTATAAATATAATTTTAAGATATTTCGTCCACTAAGAGGGAGATATGTAATGATCCTTAATTAACTATATGATGATTGATTGCATACATAAGCACATGATTATCTAGATACTCTCCTTCATGTTTGACAAGGATATAACATTTGGAGCATCCTAAATTTTAGACTCACATGACCACCAGGAGAATAATATCAATTTTAATTAACCATGGAAATATGTAACCAACACATAGTAGCCACCGTACAACTTAGAGAATTTTGCCACCATACACCTTATAGAATTTAGACGTACCTGCCAGTAGTTCTTCATTTTCACTCTCTGTGTGATATCTTTGGTTCTAAGCATTTCTGTCCGAACAAGACGACCTGCATCATCCCTGTATAACAGCGAAGAGATGATAGTACCAACATTAGAAGTATGATTTTTCATTGTAAGGTATACCAAAGGGAAGAGAACTATTATGATTCTAATTCAATAAGATGAAACAGATTTTGCCAAAACTAGTCATAGCATGTTATTTTCCAGCATAATACTAAGAAAGATCACTGATTGTATATATAAAAATATTACCTAAATCCTATAAGAATATATGGAACACCTGCCAGGAATGACTGAATCTGCAAGCAAGAACAGAGGCCTTGATGAAGTCATGTCAAAAAAATGGAAAAGAAACGCTTGGAATTGAAATGCATAAAAAAATAGATAAGACAGAAGATGTACCCAAAACTTTAGCAGTTTCTCTCTCTCAAATTTTTCCTCATTACGGTAATTCAACTGCATCATAAAAAATGATAAACTCATACCATTAAGTCAACATAAAATCATTTAAAAATAAAAATAAAATCTGGGATTATAAAACTATAACACAGCGGATGTGGGACTATGTCAACCTCGTAACTTGTCTTTAACTCCACATATAATCTCTTTCCATCATTAGTTGTATCACAGCAATCCATCTCAGCACCCATCAAGATACGGTGAGCCCCCAATTTTGTCTTAATCACAGAACAAAATTCAACATTGGCATCAACATGATGTATCCCCTCTCCATCGGCTCTGCTAGGATCTTCAGTGGCAAGGCTCTCAAAAGAGTAACCCAGATAACATCTAATTGTCAAAGATAAATATTTTAAGGCTGATCCAATAATAAAGTTAAAAAATGAAAGTATAATGTTAAAACGTTGTCTTTTATCCTATCTTGCTCTTTCTTTTAAAAAATTACATTTTTTTATTGCATTAGTATTGTAGATTGTTAAAATCATTCCCCACCATTTAACTTGAATTTTTGGGCTTGGGTTAAATATAAAACACCATATCCAACCGTGACGAATAAAGAGATTGTGTACCAAAAACTTTCCCTGAGCAAGAAGCTTTTTCCTAACAGCAACCCCAATTTTGTTATAATGGTAACATTCTTTCTAACATGCACACACATACCCATATTTCTGCATTTTTATTTACTTGGCTAGGCCTAATAAAAAGATATAAACTATACGCCTTGTACCTCCTGCGATCTAAATCACTCTGTGGCCTTTCTGGTAACTTGTGCACATCAAGATAAACAACACCATTCCTTTTGTGTACTCCCATTTCCCAAGGCTCGTGACGAATATATGCTGTAGCAAGTATCTGGAAAAACAGGATTATTTAACTCATACCGATCATGCTTATCATTTACATACAGCATTTAACTAATACGATCTTCATGCTTAGTTCAGAAATTTCTATACAACAATTATGTATTAAGATTCGGACCTAAGAGAAAAGACAAATCATAATGAATAATATTACCTTGTTAAGATTGTTGCGGTAGGTCTGCAAAGGATAACAAAGAAGATTAACATATAACCATAAATTAAATTAGCAGTACCTAAAAATATTATGAAAAATTGGATCATGATATATGCCATACCACAAAATGAATGTTTTCAAGAGGGATATTTTTATCTCTGATGCAAGCAAGAAGATCACCAAAGCCCTCTGAACCTAAGTCTGTTATAGGAATTAGATATTAACAAAAAAAGGAAAGGGATTACTAACATAACTAAAAGCATACATCACTTGCCATAAACTAATTTTCGACGTCGCATTTCACAAAAAATTGAATTCAAAAGCCAGCAGTTTATTTATAGATAAATAACATACCTTTTTTGGGAATGTATGTATCATAACCTTCATTCAAATCAGCTCCAACATCTTCAGTGATATGGCGCTTAAAAAGTCTCTGAATAAACAGAACATAGGAAGCACTTAAATGAACATAATATTATGACAATATATTGCAAACCGAACCAAATTCCAATAATAAAAATACTCAGTAGCCCAACAAGCTTACCAAGCTACGATCGTCAAAATACACTTCCCCACCTTCTACACGGCTATAGCACGCAATTTCACGAGGCTATCAGAATAATCAAGAAAACATAATCAGAACATATACTCTGGAAGGGAAATTTAATAGCTATGGATGTCTTAAAATAATCACTGCAGATGAAAAAGGACCATACTCCTATGTAGTCAATGTTGGATAGCAAGCGAGGGGACTAACCCCCAAAACACTGTAGCTGTACCGCCAATAACAGAATGGCCACTACGTCGAAGTTGGGGACGAGAAATGATACGAGATATTTATACTATAAATATGCAAAAGCACATAAATAGAACAATACTTCAAATTAAAGACTTATTCATAACTAATAATAAGTTCATCTTTACCAATATTCAAACTCTATGAAACAAATAAGTTTCAGGGTCAAATGTTCAAAAAATTTGAAAAAAATAAAACAGAGGGAGGGCATATTCAATTTTCACATGAACTTCATTATAGCAGCTGTATCAGCCACTATTTTTCTACTATTTGGCCACAACAGCAGCTACACAAAACACAACGAAGCAAGGTTTCACAAGGTGCCTAAAGTCCGCTTCGCAAAGCCGCAGTAGGAATACCTATAGCAGCTATTGATTACAAAACCATCATCAATAAAAACTCTATCTCCAAAACAATTTCTTGAATTCTCGAAGCAAATTGAACATTAAATTGCTTGATGAAGTAGTAAAATACACAAAAATAAATAAATAACATGTCCTTACCTCCTGAAAAGCAATGGACTTTCTTGACAGAGTTTCTTCACTCTTCGTGAGCTTCATCTCAGAGACAAATCGTTCATCATGGCGACCATTCTGAAACCTATTACCATACCCAAAATTCTGCCTTTGAGGATAAGGTCCAGGACGCGGAAGAATACCAGCTCCTCTATCATTATGATGCCCTTGCTGCCAACGACCACGTCCAAAACCTCCTCTCCCAGGATTGTGGTTGTTCGTATTCCGGATGGCAGGCAATACTGCCAGAGAAAACCACATCTTGCCATAAAAAACGAATCAAGGAAACAAAATCAACAATATAATTTTCTTTAACTCGTTAAAATCTTTCAACTGCTACAACAATTGTGAAACACCACGGCACAATTCGAGACAAGGGCCCAATCTAATCTATAGCCAACTAAGAAGAGCACACTAGTCAGCCATCCCTCAACAGTTGATTTATCATTAAAAAAATAATCATAGAAATTAACCATATCTTATTTTTTAATCATATCCGCCAGCAATATTTTTATTATAGTAATGCAACTACTAACGTAAACCATAAAGGAAACACTAGTAATCCTACTTATTATGTCGTAATTACTTGTATATAAAGTGAAATATTATTGGCACAAGATATTCCATCCCCATAATTTACTATGTTGTTTGAGTGTTGCCACTTGCCAGGGATAGTCCTCCATCATCCTCTACTGGATGTTTATTATAACATAATAACAAACTTGTAAGTTGTTTCGTACTTTCATATTATATCATCAACAATACTACAACTACTAGCATCGCCATTTCTGATCAAAGGTGTGTCTGGTGTCTTATGCTGACACAACACAGAAATTATTATGAGTATCAATGTGTAGGTGTCATTTCTGGTGCCTGAGACAGTATCACTATCGGTGCTTCATAGACACTAACACACCCTGTTTCTTTACTAATAACACTACAAAAGCTTAATAATAATCTATCAAAGTGATAAGATAATAGCAATCGTTAGCATTTAGCAATAAATGAAGAAAATTAGTAGCATAAATGAAAAGAGTGAGAATTTATTACCAGGAATAGGGTGCGGACTTTTAGCGAGGGTTTTGCAATAATCTTCATTATCAGAACCAAATAGATCTCTATCATCATGATCATCACGATGGTGAGAATCAGGCTTATTACTACTATCTACGACATCACCGTTTTCTTCGTCGTCGTCTCTACCGCTGGTGACGCTTCCGGTACCGGAAGATGAATCGGCAGAACCTTTACTAGCGTTGGAGGAAGAAGCGGAAGAAGATGATGATGAGGAAGATGAAGCGGCGGAGGAAGAAGAAGAATGGGAAGAAGAGTGGGCCCCATCTTTTTCGTTGTCGGAATCTTCGCCGAAAAGATCCTTCTCCGTGAAATCCATTACTGTCTCATCTAACTTTTTTTTCCTTCTTTTTTTTTTTGGTAACGATGATGCTGTTGCACTGTATGGTTGTATACTTCAGCGTTCTCTATTTTATTCTCCTGCTTTTTCTTCTCTCTTTTATGTGTTGGGCTCTTTTTAAGCTCTACGGCCCATTTAGGTCCATTAAGTAGGCCCATTTTAGCTCCATTATGTAACCTCGTGGAATTATTACTCTAGCAGACATTATGTTGGATATACACTCTATGCAAGTGAAAGTACCAATGTCACTTAAATGTGTCTTGCTATTTTCATTTGAACAAAAATATATATGTGTTTTGCTTTGAAGAGAAAAAAATGCTAATATGACTTCAATAATTCCACATAATCATTTCCTTGGTAACCGAATTGTTATGGCATAAGGTTAACCTCAATAATTATGTTGGATACTATCTAGAATTCGAATCGCATATCTTAAAATTGTATGTTATTGTTTTTACCATTTGATATAAAAAAAAATTAATATAATTGTGTATTTTATACAATTTTAGAAAGAAAAGAAAAAGTGCATTAAATATAAACACTCCGTTAATTTAAGGTTTAATTGGTGTATGTCATTAGTGTAAACCATTTTTCATTGACAGCAAATAAAAACAATTGATCTTATAATTTTTTAGGCTGACACTTAGTAATTATTGTGCAAGAGGGTCAATAGTAGTTATTAGATGTCACTATAAAATTGGTTTAGAGTGATAATGCTTGACTTTTTTTTTTCATGCATACCCCTTATTAATATTATTAATTTTCTTAAAATATGAAAAATCCAATACAATACATTCAAATACTATGTTTATTTTATGAAAATAAATAAAAAAAAGAACTCATTAAGTGTACTACTAATTTTTCTTAATGAGGGTGAAAAAACAATTGGTGCTTATAAAAAAGGACTAAAGTGATATTAAAAAAAGTGTATAATTAAAAGAAATATTATACATTTACTAAATTATCCTTATAAATTATTATTATATTCAAAAGTACCGTTAACACAAGTTGAAAGATAGTGAATTTAGAGTGTTGCATAGAGTATTAATTAAATTACACAGTTGATTTGCAAAAATTTGAGGACACACACATAATAATAATAATAATAATAATGCATTAAAATTTTCATTTATTTAGGGACAAATTTATTTTACAAAAGAATAACTTATTGTAGGATGAAAGGAGTATTAGATTATAAAATTATCAATTATTCGAAATTAAATAGTTAATGAACTTTTATTTAAAGACAATTTTTGTTTAAGATAATTTGAGTTTGAATTATAGTAGAACAATCGTTGATAAGAATTTATTTATTAATACAACTTCTGATTAACACAATATTTTTCTCTTGAGAAACGAAAGAGCAACACTAAAAGGAAATATAATAATTAATGTGTGACTAGTTGGTAATAGATGGAGATGAGGTTGGTGTTCTTTGATCTGCTACAATGGTTTAGTCTTGATATAAGACTCTTGACATAAGACTAAACATTTACGTTATGCATCTGTAGAAAAATAACTGTGGTAGTGTAATGTGAAAACTTCTCAACATTCATAGTAAGACAAAGTAGGATTTGAACCTAAAAGAAAATTGATTTTAATTTTTGAATTTCGCTTTAAAAAAATATAAATAATATTAATAATATTAATTATTATTTCAATTCACCATTAAAAAAAATAAAACAATTAACTTCAAAGTTTTATTTTGACCACCTATAAATAACATTGACAGTTCAACAACTCCCACATTTGTTTCATATTTTAACCATTCTTTACATGTCTTTATTCTATTTTTACAATAACAAAATCTCTATAGTGATGTTATTACAACTAGGAATAGTTCTTGAACATAAAAAGGCAGAGAGAAAAAGAAGCTAAAACCTCAATAGTTGTTGGATAACAAACAATCCATTTTCTATTTCATGCAATCTGATAATGCTTTTAAAAGTAAGTTAGTATTCTACAACAATAACACTTTCATTGACATGAAAGCTGACACAACATTTAAATGAGATCAACATGATTTATGATTAACCAATATAAGCTAACTATTTTAATGTATCTATTGCTATATTTCCTACTCATATATTAAACAAAAACAAAACAAAAGTCCTGAATTTTATAAATAAATTAATGTGTAACCAAAAATGTATGTTTTCACTCAGCAATGTCATCATCCACCTTCGAGTTAAATACAAAACTGGGAAAAGTTGTTGTTATATCCCTGCATTAATTCAAATCAATCAATCAAATAATTATATAATATTTACAACATCTGAATGAAAATGATTCAAATAACAATTTTATACTCATACCTTAGGTAGGGCAGTGTCATGATTTTTAACAGTGATGGATTTTCAGTAACAAAATCTTTCCACTCAGATTTGTCTATTTTTCCATCTTGATTTGGGTCAGCATCCAAGAAGGTCTAGTATCATAAAAATAAAATGTCAACATTTTATGTTTTTAATTTTGAGATAATTAATGGATGCATAAATGAGACAAAAAGCATAGCATAAGATATTTCTAATTACATTGTTATCTAATATTACTTTATATTATATTTGAGTTTTACAAACATAACTCACCTTCTGAATAATTGTTTCTATCATGTCATCACTTAACTTTATTTCAGATTCATATAGAAGTGCATTTATCATTTGTTTGACCTGTAAGAAGTAACCAAATGCACTTACAATTGTTAGAAGTGGAAAAAGGCATATCCATATAGATTGGTATTTCATTAGATGACATAAAAAAATCAAACACTTCAATTAGCATCTTACCTCATGGCGCTCTATAAAACCTGTATTGTCCAGATCATAGAGTTTAAATGAAACTGCAAGAAAATAAAAAACCCAACCATGTTACAAAATGAAATCAAGGACAAACCCACAAGACAAATTGGGATTTGCTTTCTGAAAAATGAACAATACTCTTTAAAGAGTAAAGTAATCAATCTCTATCATCAATTAAAAAATTAATTATTGATGTTCTAACATATCAATCATTTGTTAGGTATGAAGAATATTTTTGATAATATGAGATATTTTTACTAATTTATTGATGCTAAAATTTATTTATTTATTTAAATGATTGATCTCTCTTCTGATAGTTATTTTTTCATATGAATCGTCCAAATATCGAACTCTCGACTAAATAATCAAGAAACACAAATATTTATTATTTATGCCGCACTCAACTTAATATATATATATATATATATATATATATTTTGAGATCAAACATTTGCTGAATTTAAATTGAAATGATGTGAATGTCTAATAAATTGAGTATACAATCTTGAACTTACAATCTATCTTGACTTCTTGTGGTGCATTTGGGTGGAAGACATTGAGTGCTCTCACAAAGTCACCAAAGTCAATTACTCCTTTTCCCTTCACGTCAAATAGATCAAAGATCTGCAAGTACAAATTCAGATTTTGATGTCAATAGCAAATTTCATTAAATAAAAAAGGGTACTAATGTTTATACACAAAAAATAAACATGTTTGTTAATGTACAACAAATGCTAATTAGTTCACAATATATGTGTTCAGTGTTCTAGGGTAATTGTAATTTAACTCATCTTCAAAAATCATAGAGTAAAATTGTGAATTTTTTTCACCTTTTGCATTTATGTTGTGTGTGAGCAATTGCAATAAATCTCTACTATAATAGAAAATATTATTGAAAAGGCAAAATAATGTTGTTGTGTAGTACCCGACTTGTGAAAAGATTCTCCTTTGTTCTATTATTGAAAATTGCCAATTGAAATTCTTCCTGCAAGAGAATGTTCATTATTACATTGGTGAATAAAAATTTGTGAAATAAAGCAAAAAAATAAAATAAAAAAGGAACCTAGTTCATCAATTTCTGGAAACATCATCTAAGAAAATTAGAAACGGTGATATTTGCAAACAAAAGTAATAACCAAAATTGTTGCTCACATTACCACAAGATATAGTTTTCAGAATTACCATTATGAATAAGTTTATAAAAGGGGACAAAGTGGAAGTATAGAAACAACTAAAACTAGCAATCATAAAATTGTTATTGTGGAAAAAAGGAATTAATTACTATATATTGTTACCTTGCTTATTAGTCCATCATCAATTACAGATCTACTGATGCTCTTAAAAAGCTCAAATAATGCTTCAACATCACTAACACTGACTGGACAACAATAAAAATAAACAAATAAATTCAAAGTACAAATTAATATTCCTTGACAAAACAAAAACTAATTTTGAATTAAAGTCAATAAATCATAATTGTATGACAAATAGTTGTAATGAGTTCAGAGAAAGATATAAAAAACAATTAACAAATGCAACACATAGAGAAGAAAAAATGGTAGAGTAGTAGAAATCATTCTTTACAAATTAATTCACATAAAAGCAAGACAAAATGTAAACACACAATTAGTAGCTAGAAAGCATGTAAAAACAAAAATTTGATTAAAAAGTATAATGTTATATAATAAACTTACAAGCTGTTTCTGATGCAAGAATTGTTGGGTCTTCCTGCCTTCGACATTTTCTTCCTTTAGAGTGGAAGCAGCCCATTTATGAAGAAAATGAAAGCAAGGCAAAAAAAATCTACACAAAATACAAATACAACAACGTGAAATAATTATTAGTTATAAAATATTATAAAGAGGAAACGAATAATAGTATCATTATATGAATAATAACCCCCCGTGAAAAAATGACAAGATGAATTGGATCATTTCAAACGATATAAAAATCAATAACTTCATTAACCCGTGAATCATAAATCTTAACAAAGAAAAAAGGGGTATTTAATCAATTAATATGTAAAATTGTGAATGTAAAAAATTTGTTAATGTGATTGGGAAATGAAACTAAACAAAGGTTTCATGTTTGAAGAAAGAAAGATCATAGGAAAAATCAATGCGATGAAAAAGTGACTCACCAACTAGAGAACTTGAGCTACAAAATTGGAATTTGACATTTTAACTAACTATATGGCCATAAGCATACGAACAAGACGGGTAACTCTCTCAAAGAGAGAGACCAGAAATTCAGAAACGCGTAATATTTATTGTTATACAGAAATTATTATATATTTAATTTACTTTTTATATATATAGAAAATGTTGAAGGCTAATATTGTCGTGTATTTAGGTCCAAAACGAATTGGAAATTAAATGCCAACGAGGTCATGTTTGAAAGACATAACAAACCTCGTATTCCTCAACCGTTTGATTGCTTTTTTTATAATAATTACTTGAAATTATTGTAGTAAAATTTATTTCTTAACATGTTTTAAAACTAACTAGATTGAGTATAGAGTCCAATGAACTAAAGCGTGATTAAAGAGAAATGTGTGAAAAAACTATTACCATAAAAAAGTAAATAAATTATTCTCCTACTCAAAAGTGATTATTTAACAAATATTTGTATGTGCTTGTATAATAAAACCCATTGAACCATGAAAGTAGTCATATATGCATTGAATAGCATAAATAAAATTTAAAATAAATATGTACTATACATATTCACTATAATGCACGTGCATTTACAACTATTTGTTGTAATGATAAATATTAAAAAATAAATATAGAATTGGAAAATAAAATAAAATGAAAATTAGTTATTGCCAAAAGAAATATTTGACTAAATGAAAACACGCATATAATTTGTACCAGCATGACTTAAGAAAAAAATACAAGCATTGCAGTTCCAGTTCATATTTAAACTATATATTTTTTTAGTAATTTATTTTTGAAAAATTACTTATTATTAATAATTATGTGTCAAAAGTGTTAATCGACTTTGATTTTAAAGAAAAAGTAGTAGTTTTTACTTCTTTTTTTTTTTTTTAAATAGTCTAACAGCTAAAAATTCATGCATATTATGGATGCAGAAAAGAAATATTATATATTGAAATTCGCCATAATATTGAAATTCGCCTTTCACTATAATTAATGTCTCCACAACTTTTTATCATCTCAATTGTACACGTTAAGATGTCAAATCTACTCCTAATTGTTATTCCTTTGTTTACACATGGTGTTTATAGAAGTTTTTTCATTCCATATAAAAATGAAATAAATTCAACTTCCATTATCAATTTTAGGTATCTTTTGTGATGATTTTTCTCACAATCACAAAAATAAATTATTGCTTTTATTTTTATATAATTGTACTATTTTTCTACAAAAGACGTAGTATACTAGTTAAGGATATTTACTATATTGTTTTTATGTAAATTATTTAAAAACTAAGTATTAAATAAATTTATAATTTATATAGAATAAGTTGTTAAAAAAATATAGAATAAGTATTTTTCCACAA
>JBBPBS010000738.1:13647264-13675677 GCA_037974835.1 Cicer judaicum
TTTATGAATAAAACACTCTAAATATATTATTTAATATTTTAATGAACAATTAAACTTAATTTTGTTTACCAATTTTGCAAAAATAAAAATTGGCAATTGTCTCAGGAATTTAATTAATATTTTTTTATAAAAAAATACTAATTTTGTTTACCAACTATTTGTTGTAAAAAAATACTCTCAATACATTACTTAATATTTTAATGAACAAGTAAATTTAGATAAGAAATTATAGTTTTTTTGCAAAATGCGACCAAAAATGTTGGTTAATAGTTTCTGTTTGGTTTATTGATTAAAAAATATTTGTTAGTATATTCTACCAAACTTTTAACTACAGACTAAATAAACGATTACTTAAAGGCTATATAAGATTTAATATTTGCCTTTAGGCATTTCATAATCGTGCTTACAAAGTGTGACGATGAGAATCATACAAATATGAAAAGAAAAAAAAATAAGCTTACATATTTTGCTATTATTTTTTCTTTTTGCTATTGATTAATCACCTCAATAAATACATTTAAATTAATTTAATAGTTTAATTAATTGTCAAAATTTGTTGTTAATTTAAATATTTAATGTATTAATATATGAATTTAAGTTATATTCAGTCGAGAGAGTGACAGAAGCTAAAACGATGTATCATGTGCTGAAGCTGAGCTTCATCGTACAAGTACATAAGCAGTTTTTTATTTTTTTTATCCCAAAACAAGTACATTTAAGGAAAAAAATAAATATTCATGGATGAATATTCATTTTTGTAAAAAATAAAATAAATAAAAGAATAAAAATTTTACAAAAATTTCACAAACTCCTCACATCAATCCCATGAACATGGTTCCCAGGACAACATTTATCTAACGGACAAAATACCTTAAAAATTGTATATACTTAGTTTGGGAGTTATGTAACCAGTT
The DNA here is from genome assembly GCA_037974835.1 of Cicer judaicum. Lineage (NCBI taxonomy): Eukaryota > Viridiplantae > Streptophyta > Magnoliopsida > Fabales > Fabaceae > Cicer > Cicer judaicum. The sequence goes on from JBBPBS010000738.1 coordinate 13,648,179, forward strand.
CGAGATAAAATTTTGGACCATAAGAGAGAATTCTTATGAAATACCGTCCGTTTAAATATAGTTATAGTAAAATAATCTAATTTTTAATTCCTACAGTTATTATGTATGTAATTTTAATCTTTATTGAAATGTCAAAGTTTATTTTTGAAATTACTTATAAAAAATTTCTCCCTAAAAAATCTAAAATATCAACTTTTAAAATTCATATTTTTATTATTTGTATCTTGAGTATACGGTGTTTCAAAACTTTATATATTTGATTCATTTCAATTTAAAAATTTGTAAATTTTTGTGGATTACTTTTTTATAATGTTCTTAACATGCAAAAAAAAAAAATGATTCATATATTTAAAAATGTGAAGGATAATGGAACATATTTTCAGTTCAACATATATATTAAAATCGATTGCTGTATAATTTTGTATGAATTAAAATTGTATTATATTTTGTTCACAAACTAAAATGTTTAAATTTAAAAAAATATATAAAAATATATTTAATCCTAAATTAAAAAATTAAAATTTTAGAAAAATTGAAAATTTTATTTAACCCATATAATTATTATCGATTAATTTCAATATTTGTAAAAAGAAATTACATTGTCAAGAAAAATCACAAACCTCTCTTTAGATGAGTACTTAGGTAGAACTAATCATAGTCAATTTATTTTTGGAGGGATAGTCAAACATTTTTTTGAGTAATTGAATAGTTATGATTAAATGACTTTCTAAAATATCTTTATATTGTTAGTGAATATTCCTCTTGTCTTTTTTGACAAAGATATTCCTCTTGTCTTGATTATAAATTAAATTTTTTATATATTTATTTAAAAATATTAATTAAAAATCTTTAAGTACTAACTCAACTGATAAATACTAATATTATTAAGCTGAATTCAAACTCGAAATTTACATTTGTGTAAATTAATTAAATTGATATTTATTATATCTTCTAAAATAAAAAATAGTAATAATTAAATACATTTAATTTTTTTTATCTCATAAAAAATACAAATACTTTCTCAAAAGTGTCCTTCTTGTTCCTTGAAATTAAAACACTAATTAAAAAATAAGCATATACTCCTCTATAGTCTCAATTCCAAGAAAAAAAAATACCAAAATCAATATATTTATTTATTATCATTACTTTTTAAATACTTTTACAACTATAACTTAACAAAAAAGTGTGAGACATTTAATTCACCCATTAATATACAAAAAAAAATATTTAAATAAGAATAAAAGAATTATTTAAACAATAAATACATAGTAAAAACCACAATATTTTCTTGCAAACAAAATCTTAAAAAAATCCCTATAATTAAAACATAAAAGAATCTTTTTATTTACATTAGATAGAGATTAGAGATAGAGAGTATTCACAAATATAATCCTAATTATAAAATTAGCGTTAGTTTTGTTTTATTAGGCGACAAGACAATTCAACCCAAATATTTGGCGCTTATAAAAGCAAAAGACCAATCCCAAGTAACCATACTACTATTGTTCAAGTATTTTCCAAAACCCACGTCAAAATTTTGTCATTACAATTGTTGTTAGTTCAGTGTCACCTAGTTGAGTTTATTCTTGTCAATGGTACCTACTTCAACTTCACCTCTCTCTTTATTTATTTATTTATTTATTTTAATTATAAATAAATTATAAACTATGTATATGTTAATAGATGGAGGAGGAACGTTATGAGATACTAACGGAGCTTGGTTCAGGGAACTTTGGAGTGGCTAGATTGGCCAAAGACAAGAGGACAGGGGAGCAAGTTGCTATCAAATACATTGAAAGAGGACGAAAGGTTTTTTTTCTTATTTTTTTATTATTCTTTTCTTCACAAATCTTAAATTAAAAAATTGAATTTAATTGTATATACTTTTTTTCTTTCTCTTTGGGATTTCTTTTCTGCTCTGCATTGCATACACTTTATTACTTGTTTCATAAGAATCAATTAAATATATATATTTAAAAAATCTATATATTCATCTATGGATTTTCCCCCAACTCAATTGCCATTGATCAATAGTCTGATCTCATATGTGGTCTTAGTGTTTATGACATAATAATAATAATAATAATAATAATAATAATAATAATATTTATTAAATAATGATCTCATTGCTCTTTCACAAAAAAAAAAAAAAAAAGTTTTCTTCTTTTGTTTGCTTTTATTTAATCTATGATCTTGAATTTTGGACTGTAGTTGGGTTAATCTGGACAACACAGTCCTACCAAAAAGCTAATTTGTTGTGAATTCCCTTTTTGTAATATTAACTAAACAATAAAAAGAAAATCATCATGGAATTTTATATCAATTATTTATTAAGCTTAATTATAATTAACTTACATCACTAGATTTCACATATTCTCATCAATGAAGTACTGTATATTAACTTATGTTTGTGATATATACAGATTGATGCGAATGTTCCAAGGGAGATAGTTAATCATCGATCTTTAAAGCATCCAAATATTATAAGGTTCAAAGAGGTATTTAAGACTGTGTTTCTTGATAATGTACTTTTATATATTTTTGTACTTACACCTTTCAAATTAAAATACACTTTATACAAAACAAATTTTAAATGCCAATTATTTTATGCAGGTATTTTTGACCCGTACTCATTTAGCCATTGTCCTCGAGTATGCTTCTGGTGGTGAACTTTACGATCGGATATGCAACGCTGGTCGATTCAGTGAAGACGAGGTTGAGACACTTGATATTTACTTATTTTTTTAAAATATTTATTATATTTAAAATTATTTTATAAAATATCGAATAGATTTAAAATTTTACAAAAATTTGTATTTAATTTCACTGTTGAATTAACAATTTTTTTTTTAATGAATTTGATATATTTCAGGCAAGATATTTTTTCCAGCAACTAATATCTGGAGTCAGTTACTGTCATTCCATGGTATATATAATATAAAATAATATATGATTTAATGTTACTTATTAAAATTAGTATGTTTTTATTTTATATGATCTTAATTTTATGCATCCTACTGCAGCAAATTTGTCATAGGGATCTGAAATTGGAAAACACTCTATTAGATTTGGATGGACGTTCATTACCTCGACTGAAAATTTGTGACTTTGGTTTCTCCAAGGTTAATAATTTGTATATTGACTTTCATATAGTATTTGTTTAATTATTAATAATTTTGGTGTTTAATTTAATTAATATCCAATTGCAGTCTGCTTTACTGCACTCTAAACCCAAATCAGCAGTTGGAACTCCTGCATACGTTGCCCCAGAGGTTTTCTCTCGAAAGGAATATGATGGAAAGGTATTGTACAATTTTCATATTAATTATATCATTAATTAGAATTCATCATATAGTCTCATGAATGTTAAATTTATGTTCAACAATAATTGGTAATTGTGTAGATGGCAGATGTTTGGTCATGTGGTGTCACTCTTTATGTGATGCTAGTTGGATCATACCCATTTAATGATCCCGACGATCCTAAAAATTTCAGAAAGAGTGTTGCGGTGAGATATTATTCACCTTAATTAATTTTATTTTTTTATCTATAGCAGGAATTAAATTAAATTAAAACTCTGAATCTTAATTTTGTTTTGCAGAAAACAACGAGTGCTCAATACACCATACCTGATTATGTACGTTTATCTCCAGATTGTAGACATCTTCTCTCTCGTATTTTTGTTGCCGATCCAGCTAAGGTTAATATTATTAAGATTTAATTGTAGTTTTTTTTTTTAATTTAATTATAAAAATAATTTTTTATTTTATTTTTTTTAAGTTTTAGTCTAAAATTTAATAAAGTATATTTTTTTATTTTATTTAAGATACATCGTGTTTCAAAATCTTATAGTGTAGTAATTGTATATGATCTCTCATCATAAATAGTGTATTGTATCTTAAAAAAATGACACTGGATCAAGTTTTAGACTAAAATTTTATAATGTCAAACTATTTTCGTTATTCAGCTAAAATAGAAGGCCAAAAATGCAATTAAACTTATTATTAATTAAAACATACATGTTTTAACTTTCATGCTAATGGCTAAATATTTTTCACCTTAAAAACAAGTAAGTGGATTTAGTTGTTGTATAATGATACTAATTATTTATTAATTGTCATTTTAAAAGAGGATTACGATAATGGAGATAAAACAACACCCTTGGTTATGGAAGAATATGCCTAGAGAGATAATTGAGAGTGATAGACAAGGTTACATGGAAACACAAAGAGACCAACCAAGCCAAAGTGTAGAAGAAATCATGCGGATCGTAGGAGAAGCAAGAAAACCAGGACTTACAATCAATGGTGGAATAGACTCGTCGAATCTTGCTGAAGTTGATGGAATTATTGAAGATGAATTTGTTGAAGTTAATATATGAAATTTGTGTCATTATGACCTTAATTTGTGGTCACCGGATTTGTTTACAATTATTATTATGTAATAGTAGTTTTCTTCACATTTTGGACACATATAAATTTGTTTAATTGATTCTTTTGGACAAGTTTTAATTAAATGAATTGAAATTGAAGATTGTGCAACTTAAATCTGCAAAGAGGTTAATATACTTCATGATTTTTTATGATGTCAAGTAAATTGGTCGTTCTATTAACTTCGGATTAAAATATCTACTTACATAGTCAAATTAGTATTTCATATTAGAAATTAAATAATATTTATTTTATATACATAAGTTTTCGCTTTAAAACATTATATTATATATCCTTCAATCAGATTTACTTTATGTACACATATTATTACATAAAAATAATATGTAAAAATACTTTAATTTTTTAATAAATATTAGTTATCAGTGAATAAATAAATATTTCATGCTAATAATATAATTATAAAATAAAATTCCTATATCTTAATATATTGTTAAAAAAAAATTTCTTTAAATAGTAACTTCTCTAGAAAATGACTTCCTATTAAAAAAAATTAGAATATTTAAAAAAATAAATGCCCTATTTCAAAATCAACTTAGAAAAAAAAAATTTAAAACTAAAATATAGTCGTAAAAAACTCTTATTTTAATTGTTAAAAAATGTTATTAGAAGATTCCAATTTCAAAATCAAACCAACCAAACAAACTACAAATTGTATTTTGAGCATAGTCAAAGAGACAACTCAAATTGAAAACGACAAAATTGTATGACTCTGTCTTTCTATATCTGTTTTCGATCTCAATTCTGTACTCTCAAAATTCCCATCTCATTATTCCTTTTTCTTCTTCACTTGAAAAAAATAGTCAACTAGCTAGTAACCTTTGTTTTGCGGTCAACGCCTCATCAATTTTTTCTGGGTTACGCAATCTCTTTAATGGGTCGTAAAAACAGTGAACCGAACTCAACTTTATCAAACCGTTTGATTCTTCTTTTGGTGTTTTTGGTTTCTTGCGGTTTGGCCTATGTTTTCCTCTCTGCTGTAACAAGAAGCAGAAGCAATTCTGTTTCGGAGTTTGGAATTGGATCTTCGTTGGTTTTGGTTGGCAAGAATGTTGGTAGAGGGTGCTGTAAAGGGATTGAAAATTTGGAGCTTTGGGGTTCAGCTGTGAAATGGGGTTCTGAATTCAAATTCAACACTTCTGAAGAATGTTGTAATGCTTGTAAATCCATGTGTACTGGGAAAGATGGACCTTGTCTATGTGATTCTTGGGTGTTTTGTGGGAATCGTCAGGCTTGTGGCTCCAAGTTTGGTGAGGTATGTTACTTTACTTTTTTTTCATTTTCCAATTTCATTTTCCATTTGGGTCCATCCTTTTGGAATTGGTGTTGCTTTCTTTAATTTATTTGTTTAGTCTTGTTTTGTTTGGATAAACAACTTACTTGAACACTTATAGTTAGTGTTTATCATATAAGTGTGCTTATGTATAAGCTATTTCAATAACAAAAGATAAAATAGATAAGCTATAAGTTGTTTTTGTAAGTTGACTATAATGAAGAGCTTATTGTAGACATGTTATAACAATAAGCTCTTTCAAATAGCTTCGCAAGTGCTTATGTCGATATATAATCTCAAATAAGTTAATCCAAACAGCTCGAGATCATGATCACACTTTAATTTCAGATGACTTTTGAGTATGGCTCGTATTTGCTGATAAGTGGTTAGCCCATCGAGCATAGCATAACGTAGTGAGAGCGTCTGTCCTTTGGACTTGACACATCTGTTTGTTGGGTTACGACGATGAGGGTTGGGAGTGCGGTACGGTACGGTTTAAGGCAAACTTGTAATCTAAGCGGTAGTATTTAAATAAAACTTGTACTCAATAAATCCTAAGCATTGCATAATACAAACTACTGCTGTCACTTTGCCGGGGAAGACGTAGACACAATTGGCCTAAACTCTGTGATCAATTGTTGTGTTTTTGTGCGTTTATTTATCTTCTTACTGCTATTAGTCTACTACAATAAAATTATGCTATTAGTCTAATACTGCAAATTCTTTTGGAGTGAATTTATGCATTACTATTGAGTTCAGGACTACCATTTCAAATTCTTTCTATTTTTTTTGGCAATTTAAATTTTTAATAGAAAAAAGTTGACTTTTGAGCATTGAATTTCATTGATACAGTGTTGGTTGAAGAAACAAAAGGACAGCTTAGCCCCTGAAAAGCATGAAGGAATGCCTCTTGGGGGGACGGTTAGTTGGACTTCTGGTCTCATCTTTGGAAAAGGAGAAGTAAGACAAGTTTGGTTATTTTAATTAATCATATACTTTACTGTTTATAAAGTTAACTTAGTATTTCTAATTCATATTTTTTTTCAGGGTATTATTGGATTGGAAACTGAACATGGAACTCTTCATGTAAAAGTAAGTGCTCATGATTTTATGATGTTTGAAATCCAAATACTTTGATGTTGTAGCAATGACATATTGTATGTGTAAAGCTAGGTATTGGAAATTTTTACCAAGTCTTGTTTTTCTGCTTACACTATGAATCCTTTGCTACTTTATATTTCAATCACCTAATCATTCATGATGAGTTAAAAACATGATGGAGATTGATTATTTGATACAGCTTTTCCCCGACTGTGCTCCACACACTGTTGCCTACATTCTAGAATTGTTGCCTTTGCGCCATTGTGCAGGCTGCCAATTTTACCGTGCAGAAAGCCGAGGTCAATCATGGGATTCAGAAGGAAACCATATAAAAAATGTAAGATACACATTCACATCTATATCACTCTGCAACCATCAGTGCAATTTTATTATGAATACATGCTTTAAAATTCGAAGGTTTAGCCCAGTGATATGAGTTGGGACTCTAAAAGAGTATTAGGAAGGAGGTTTTCAATCTCTGTTACTAACAAATTCCCTCTCTCCCTAACAAATTAACAAGTGCTAACACATTACCTATAAAAAATGTATATCCTGTGTATAAATATTCCTAAGCTACCCTTTGGTACTTTTCACATATATTAAGAAGTATAGATAGTGTATTTAATATGTATATCCTATGTATAAATATTCCTGAACTACTCTTTTATATATCAATGCATTCAATTATGAATTTTCATCTCCCAAGAAACTTAATAGGATTAATTAAGGGTAAATTTAAAATAAAATAATAAATGTATCTGGTCATTTGAAAAGAGACTTATATTTACAGATTTTTTTTTTCTTCATTATTAGTATTTTGTAATGTTGGATGATAGTAGTAAATGAGTCCTATTATTTTGCAGGCTGGTTTTGGTCCACCATTTGCATTAATTCAAGGGACATTGGAAGCACAAGGCACACCATTCAACAAACTTCCCATTGAAGACTGTCCCGTTTTAAGAATGGGCTCAGTTGCTTTGATTGGTTCTGGCCCAGAATTCTTTATTAGTTTAGCTGATCATTCAGAGTGGAAACAAGAATACACTGTCTTTGGTTCTGTTCTTCCAGAAGACATGGATGTTGCTGAGAAAATTGCTACACTCCCCACTTTATCTGATGTTTGGAACAATGTTAATGTGTCTGTGTTGGAAAAACCTGTTCCTTTCTTGGTCAGAAGAATCAATAAAAGCCACCAAGATTGAAAATGTTGAAACAATGTATTGGTTGGTGCATGTAGGTTGCGATTCTTTTGGTTCCAAAAGCTTATAAGTATTTTCAAACTGTTCATAAAAAAAATTTCTGTGTAATTCTTCAGCCTTTTTTTATAACTTTTTCTTCACTTAATTTTGTTTTTGTTGTTACTCTTTTGGGATGGAAATTTGCTGTAATTTCAGCAAATAGTTTTGTTTTAATCTCAAGTCTGCAACACCATATTGTCGATGTATTGTCCACTTTGAGTAATTTGTAAGCCCTTGACGATTTTGTCATTTATAAAAGGCACATCACTAGATTGATTGAGGAGTGTGAGTGTTTGTAAACTACTCTCAATCTAATTCCTAAATAATGTAACTTTTGTGTAACGAAACAAGCTTTAATTTGAGATCTGATTATGAGAGTTGGAATATAAAGCTCTATATTGATGGAGGAATTAGTATGACAGAAGAATGACAATATAATGAGGACATTTTCTATGAACAACAATTCTAAATAGACACACATAGTAAATGTAAGTAACTAGAAGTACACATCTTTTGGGGTCAATCAGAACTACACTCTTAATTATGGTTACTAATAAGCATGAGCCAAAACATTCATAAACATATATACCTATTTCTGTGAACATAGGACTCATTGTTACAAAAATAGAGAAACAGACAGCAGATTGATCCTGTTCATAGAGAAACAAACCCATTAAATGTTGGAGTCCATCCAACAAAAACAGATCAAAATAACACAGAGCTTGAGCTACACTCAGATTTGCTGTCTTGTGGTGATTGAGGTGCTAAGGACAGCCATGCCATGGATTCATCAATTGGCTTATTAAGGTTTGCTGATTTACTTGTTTGATATGGTGCCCTTCCAGCAATTCTGCAAAAACATAAACAAACATATCAGTAAACATGAAAATCCCAAACATCATAATACAAAAAAGTAAGTCACATACGCCTATAGTTTTAAGAGGAAAACCAATTTACTATAGTTGTCTCCTTTACAATTGTTAATGTTATCAATTTTGTTTGCACAACTCAACTTCACAAACAAAAGTGAATATAGGATAAGCTCTTGCACCACCATGGATTTTGTATCTAATTTAGACTAGGTTTGGATAAAAAATTTAATTAAACACAGATCATAGAAGTTGTAATTTAAAAATTATTTCTATAACAAAAGATAAAATAAAGTCAAATTATTTTCATATAAAATATAAACTCTTCTAAACTATCTCATGAGTTTGTTTATGTAAGGAAATAAACTCAAATAAGTCCAAGAGTTTGTTTATGCCATGTCATGGATTCATCAATTGGCTTATTTGTTATAAGAGAGATATATGGCCTTACCTATCCTTCCTTTTCTCCAAAAACCGATGAAGTGAAGCTTTTCTAGTCATTGGTAAATCTGAAAAAAAAAAAAAAGTAAGTCAAGAATGAAAAACACATAAAACCATGACACGAATCAAGCACCCTCTGAAATATACTAAACATAAAAAAATTACCATAAATAATAGGTATGGATGGTACTTGAGAGTGGTCATGAACAAATGTGTGAGCATAATTATTCTGGTTTTGAGAGATAATTCCTTTGGTGGAAAAAGACAAAATCTCTTTGGCTTTTTCAGCTTGAATATCATCAAACACAAATACTTTCCCATCATAAAAGATTGTCATTTGTTCACATCTAGCCTCCTTGTTAATACTACCCTTCATTACACTATAATAATAAAACATGAAAGAAAAATAAAGATCAAACATTCAAATTTAATTTTATGCAAATTGACACCGTTATAATGAAATATATAAAAAAAAATTACATATATTTGGTATAAGTTTTTCTTATAGATTTAGTTTTGGATTAAGTAAATTATCATTATGTGATTATGTTTTGTATATTGTTAAAAAAACTGTTGATGAACTTAGTGTTTGTATGGTTGAGCAGTGAAAAACGGTTACGATGAATTTGGAACTCTCCCACCTTAATTTTTAGAAACTTTACTACATAGTTTTTGGTCTAACATAATTTTTTACCCACATTTTAGCTTTTTCCAAATACACACCAAGTGTATGTCTAGTTCCACATTTAGAGTAACTAAAACTGTTTTTAGAAGTTTAAAATTGAATATAACATATTTAAATTTTATCGAATAGAATTCATTAATTCTAACATAAAGTTAGGAAATTAACAACTTTTAACTCCAAATATAATTTTTTTTTATTTTTCATAACCAACACATTTAATAAAAAGTAGAAAATAAAGACTTACCTAAAATTGGCAGAGTTTGGAAACATAGATTGTAGAAAGAGAGGAGGATAATAAGGTAGTTGGTGAGAGAGGAAATTGATAGGTGTGAGATTGTGACGATGATGATTCATGTTGTTGTTTCAAAATGAAAGTGGAGAGAGAGCGGTGGAAGGTTTATCTAGTTTATATAAAATGAATGAATAAATAATGTGAGGTGTTAATTAAAGCACGATTTTAATGTGTGTGTTTTTATAAAGTTAAACAGCTTTTTATGTGAAGACATCGGTAGCGTAGCGGTGTTGTTGGCTAGTCCACATCCATTGTCATTTCATTTTTTATTTGGAAATTTGCATTTTTAGTTCTCTATATACATTTCTTGAAAAACACTTATATCTTTATATATTAAAAAAATTATATTTAATATTTTTTTCAAACATTTACATCTATTTATATTATTTATTATGACTAACTTTTTCATTAAAAAAATATTATATTTAATTTTTTTAGTGCATAACGACATATTAAGTACATTTAAAAAATTAAAGAGATGTCGATTAATAATTTCATCTCTTTTATTCGTTAATTGAATTTAAGTATTTTTGGTTTGGTGGTCATATCCCACCACGTGTTATTAGTTGCTTTCATCCCTACTTTCCTTTTCATTAATCTCAAAATATCTTATCGACTAATCTTAAAATTAAATTAAATTGTTGTTTTTCACGTGTATTATTTAACGTTTCGGTGCGCCCACGTTTCTAAACTGCTCACAAACTTTTTGTTATTTGAAGGAGAAGGAAAATGCTATTAATGCCTTTAAAAGCATTGGTTATGAGAATAATAAATAATAGTATAAAAATATTGTGTGTTTTTTTTTGGTTATGTACAGTTTATTGAAGTATTATTTATCTTATCTATTAATAAAAACATACTGTGTTGAAATATGTATTTAACTTTTAAAATGTTTTAGAATTGTTATTTTTTATGTAAAAAATTTATTTTTGACTTTCATAACTGATATCTTTAAAACCCTAGTTAATATGATCTTCAGGAAAATGCTAACCATTATTACTTTCTCTATTATAACCTTTTATAGATAAATATTAATAGTTTGTTAATATACAAATGGTGTTTGTTAAAAATATGTATATAAATATTTAAAGTATGTGATTTGATTGAATATATATATATATATATATATATAATATTTAAGGTATTACATATAAATTTAATTATTATTTAAAGTATAAAATAATTTTTAACTATATTTATGTTTTGCTTAGTTGTAAAATTATATATACATTAGCTCTCTCGTGTTCAAATAAAATGAATGTTTTAAGTTGATAATTAATATAAAGTTTGGTGTTTAATTTTATGATTATTGTTCAGATTAGTATTGATAGATTTGACGGTAGATTAGAAGGAATAAAGTTATGTGAATAGTGATGTGTGGTCATAATCTATGACAAATAATGTGTTTGTTGATGGGATAGACCTGTAAACGCTCAACTCAATATATGATTGAGGTGGGTGAGAGATATAGGAGATAACATACTTATTTAGGTCATGAGATATGACTTATATAACATTTAATGAAGTTGTATTGTATTTGGGTTAACCTAGAAGTTTGGCTTGACTTATGTTATGATTGTCAAGTCTGCAACACTACATCTTTGTGGTATTATTTCGCTTTGGATCAATCATGAGTCATCACAATTGTCTTTTATGAAAAGACACATCAATTGATTACCAAACGATGTGAGACTTTTTTGTGTAATCAAAATAGTAGTTCCCAATTGATGCTAGGGGGTAAAGGGTTTTATTAGCTATGTGGTAGAGTCCAATCCCACTTACGATATATGTATTCCGATTGTTCCAACCTCGAGTCTGTTGCAAGGTGTCCCTAAGGTATTGCTCACTTTGGATCTGTCGCGAGCTCTCCTAACTTAGTCATTTGTGAAAAAAATACTTTAGTACTTTTTTAACCGATTGTCAAACATGTGTGACTTTTTAGTTTAACCAGACTTGTTATAAAATTGAAAAAAAAAAAAAAAATCTAAAATAATTTATATTTAAAGATGTCTATATAATTATGTTAAAAAAAATATAATTATTGAAAAATGTATGTTTTGAATCAAATATAAAATAATTAATTGAGTGTATTGATTCTTATAATTAAATTAAGTAGTTGTATTTTACATGAAATATCCTTATTAATCATCTACCCATGTTCCTATTGCAATTCAATTAGTCACCAACTACTACTTATGGCTAACATCACGATAAACCGTTCATGCTAATTAAATTCAATAAATTACAGGAGAGTTTTTTAATGTGTAAACAAAAAGAAGTTAATGGGCCTCAATTAGGTTTGGTTCGGCCCGTAAAAACAAAATGGACCAATGGGTCAGCCCAAATGAATAATTTCGCGGGTAAGATTTCGCGGTTGGTTAAATTGGTTCGCAGTTGAATCAAATTTGGAATGCAAACATAAAGTTTTGAGTTCGCTGGTAATCAAATTTGGAATGCAAACATAAAGTTTGAGTTCGCTGGTAATCAAATTTGAAATTGGAATCAATGGTTCTTCAGTTCCATGAACACATAATCACAGAGCTTCTAGAAGATTCCAATGGCGGTCTCGTGATTCTCTCGTCGGGCCTCTCCCTATCGAAACTCGTTTCCTCTCTTCTCCTTCTACACTCATCTTCTCAGGGCACACTCCTCATTCTATCTCCTTCTTCCACAACTCTCAAATCCAAAATCAATCTCCATCTCAAAACCCTAAACCCCCAATTCTACCAAATTCCCGCCGAAATAACCGCCGACCTCCCCGCTCACCACCGTCACTCCCTCTATACATCCGGTTCCGTCTTTTTCATCACTCCTAGAATCCTCATCGTCGATCTCCTCACTAATAAACTACCTACTTCCACAATCTCTGGAATAGTCATTCTCAATGCTCATTCAATCTCCGAAACTTCTACTGAAGCTTTCATCGTTAGGATTTTCCGTTCACTCAACCGGAACGCCTACGTTCGCGCTTTCTCCGACCGGCCACACGCGATGGTCTCCGGTTTTGCGAAGGCGGAGCGAACAATGAAGTGTTTGCATATACGCAAACTGCATTTGTGGCCGAGATTTCAGGTTTATGTTTCGCAGGAACTTGAGCGGGATCCACCGGACGTGGTGGACATTAGGGTTCCGATGACTAAATACATGGTGGGGATTCAGAAGGCTATTGTTGAGGTAATGGATGCGTGCTTGAAGGAAATGAGGAAGACGAATAAGGTTGATGTGGAGGATCTGACGGTGGAGAACGGGTTGTTTAAATCATTTGATGAGATTGTGAGGAGACAGTTGGATCCAATTTGGCATACTTTGGGGAAAAAGACTAAGCAGCTTGTCTCTGATCTTAAGACCTTGAGGAAGTTGTTGGATTATCTAGTCAGGTTCTTTTGCTGTTTGTTCTTTCATTGCATCTTCATTTCGGGTCTGTTTGCATCGACTTATCTGAACTTCTATACTAGCACAAATACTTTTTGAGATTGTTTGGGATAATTTTTAAAAGCATTTTATGACATGTTCCTAAACAGCTTATTTCCATAACCTGCTTATGATAATAGCTTATAGCTTCTATATATTAAAAGTAAAACAATTTCACTTTATTTTATTATGTTTTGTTAATTGTCATAGAAGTAAAAGTCAAATACTATTTTGGTTGCTCTTATATAGAGACACCGAAAACTACAATGTTGTAGACTCGATTGTGGTTGCAGGCCTTTTTTGCTATAGGCACTGATTGTTCTATGGCTTTTTTGTGATAGGTATGATGCGATAACTTACTTGAAATATTTGGATACACTTAGGGTGTCAGAGAGTTTTCGATCTGTTTGGATATTTGCAGAGGCGAGCTATAAGATATTTGACTATGCAAAGAAACGTGTTTATCATCTTGTGAGGTCAGATGGTGTGAAGTTGAATGAGTCTAGTAAGGGCATCAAAAACAAAAAGAGAAAAGTTAAGGGGGATAACAAGGACACTGAAGAAGGTAATCACTTATTATTATGTTTCCTGTGGTGCTTTAATCTGGCATAGATTGAGATTTTGTGGCTTTGCTTAATTAAACGGAAAACTAGCATTTAAAAAATTGAAAGAGGAAGAAAGGAAATGAAATGTGCCATGCCAAGCTGGTGATTGACCTTTGTTTTTTCTGCTGAGTTTACTTTGGATGATTTTGTGGCAGCTGATGTGACTTCCTCAACCAGTTCAAATCATGGCATAGTTTTGGAGGAAGTCTTGGAAGAAGCACCAAAGTGGAAGGTCTTACGTGTGAGTCAGTGAGTTCCTATTCTAGAAAGTTTCTGGGTTATCTTTGTTTTCTTTAATTTCATATTTGATATGTGAGATAAACTCTAATTTGGCATCGTTTTGACTAATAATTTTCTATCTCATTTGGATTTTCAGAATAAGATGACCTGAAGTTGGTTTTGGAAAAATAGTTGAATTTGATGAATGTTGGATATTTTAGGCTGAATCTTAATTTGACCATATCATTACAGGAGATTCTTGAAGAGGTAGAGGAGGAAAGACAAAAGCAAGGCATGTTGAGGGAAGAAGTGTTGGCTGAAGGTGAAGACACCGATAATGGCATTGTATTAGTGGCATGTAAAGATGAAAGGTCGTGCTTGCAGCTTGAAGAATGCATCACCAACAATACGAAAAAGGTTGTCTTTGTTTAAGTAATCTTATATATAAAAAGGTGTGTTCTGAGCGTAGTTCCTCACTTGGTTTAATCAGTGATAGTACTTAATTTTATATGGTCCAGTAGCTCATCAGCCAAACTTATCCTGACCAAATCTATGCTGAAAAACTTAGCAAGAGTTTGTTCTGATTATCTTGATTCTTTTGAAAGATCATGAATATATGAGACAAGATAATAAGGAATTGGCCCTGTTGATGGCAGTTTTGGATGATTAGGTTAATCAAAGATTTCGGAGGGAGAATTGGGTGCACAAAATCTTCAAATCACTATTTTGCCCTTGAGCTTTGGTTCTTGGGTTTTCATTGCAGTGTGTGATGATTACAATGGATTCCACTCAAAGTGGCAATAACATAGTGGGGCAAGTGGTTGCTCTCTAATTTTATGAAATGTGTGGATAGAAATAATCTTGCTTTACTTGATGAAGTTTCATAGCTTTCATCTGTAGCAGTGATTACTGAATCTTGGCAACTCATGCGTTCAGCTTTATTGGCAGTGAATGGATGTGTATTTGTACTGACTGTGGTCTGTAGCATATAACCTTTTTTTTGGCTCATTTTCAGACTTCAATGTGATTTTTCTTTTTCATTAGTTCTGATGTTTAATGTTTAAATGCTTCTTCTATAATTGTCTTATAACTTACCTACTGTTTTATATCTTTCTGTTGCATATAGCTTAATGCTTTACTTTTTTGTGATTGATGGAGGTTTGCAGGTTCTGATTCCTTGATAGTTTTTTGCTGGTTTGTCTGTAAGACATGAAGAAACTGACTTTCATATTTTGTCTGTTGTTTTTTATTTGTGAAGGTCATGCGAGATGAATGGAAAAAGTACTTACTAAACAAAGTACAACTGCGTGACATAGTGAATAAGAAAAAGAAGCCAAAGGATCCTAAGGGTTTTGGGATTCTTGATGGAGTCACTCCCATAACCCATGCACAGAATGCAGAAACCAGCGGCATTAATAAGCAGGAGCATGATGCACTTTTGGCAGCAGCTTCAAAACTGCGAAATCTTGCTGAAAGTAATCATGTTGTTGAAGATACTCCTCAGGCTGATTTGGGTGGACATGGTCGTGGAAAAGGAAAGAGAAAATTGGGGAATAAAAATGGCCCAATCATTATTGATGGCTCTGGTGTTCAGAGTAACAATAAGGAGGAAGTGACAAGTGGTAAAATTGGGATGTCTGATTCAAAAAATGAAGTCCATACGGGTGAAACTGGTCCTGTCAGTGCTGGTAGGTTTTGTGAAACCAAACATGGTGGGACATCTGCAGACGACATGGTTCTTCGGAGGCACACCTGTCCTGGTGCTGTGGCTAGAGATGGGAAGCCACTACCACCAGTACATTTTTATGCCTTAGAAAGTGATCAGCCTATACTGGACATTTTAAAGCCCTTTATAATCATTGTTTACCATCCAGACATGACCTTTGTAAGAGAAATTGAAGTCTACAAATCTGAGAATCCCTCAAAAAGGTTAAAGGTATATTTTCTTTTCTATGAAGATTCAACTGAGGTACAGAAGTTTGAGGCAAGTATACGTAGAGAGAATGGAGCATTTGAATCTTTGATCAGGCAAAAATCTATGATGATGATTCCAGTTGACCAGGTTTGTTTTACTATTTTTGTTTCCCTCCTCTGTTTTTGTTTTCGTTTCTGGTTGCTACTTGGGTCCTTTGTTCTGAGTATGGTTACTTTCAGTATAGCAATATGGAGAGTGACAAGCTGTTAAGTAATTGATTTACTAATTTCATCTTACAGTGTTTTCCTCTCTTTTCTGACTGATGCATTTGGCCTGCTGTTTGTCAGAGTGGGCATGGTTTAGGATTGAATTCTACCCTTGATTCAGATTCAAATACTCCCCAGAACTCGTTAACCAGAAAAGCAGGTGGGAGAAAAGAGGTTGATAAAGAAATGCAGGTTTGTGATGTCTTTGATGTCTATTATATGCGTCATATACTTGCCATGGAATTTATAGTTTGGGAGTTTCAACATTTCAGGTCATTGTAGACATGCGAGAATTCATGAGTAGCCTTCCACATGTTCTTCATCAAAAGGGAATGCGCATAATTCCAGTGACCCTTGAAGTTGGTGACTATATCCTATCACCATTAATTTGTGTGGAAAGAAAAAGTATTCAAGATCTCTTTGCGAGTTTCACATCAGGTCGTCTATACCACCAGGTGGAAACAATGGTGCGATATTATAGAATACCAGTGCTCTTGATTGAGTTTTCACAGGATAAGAGCTTTTCATTTCAGGTTTGTTGACCAGTATACATCTTTATCTTTTGATTTTATTGTCTTGTAGCTATTACCACCATCAATGGCATATCCAGATTCGGAGGGTTGTTTTGACTGACAGGCAACCCATTTATAAGAATGCTTGCCATTACTATTTTGGCCCAAACTAGTACTATATATTTGGGCATGGGGTCTGGGCATAATGCTTGAATTTTAGTATGACTTGGCTGTGCTGGTGCATAGTTATTATTTCTTTCTTTGGTTTTAATGAAAATGATTATTCAAACATGACTCATGGATATATTTCTAATGTACTATTAGATTAGCATTTGTTTTGTGGAATAGCAATGACATTTGAACTATCATGGATATCTTTTCCAGTCTGCCAGTGATATTGGTGATGATGTGACACCCAATAGCATTATATCAAAGTTGTCCTTGCTTGCTCTACATTTTCCCCGGCTACGAATACTCTGGTCTCGGAGTTTGCATGCTACTTCTGAAATATTTGCTTCGCTTAAGGCAAATCAAGATGAACCTGATGAAGCAAAAGCAATGAGAGTCGGTGTCCCCTCAGAAGAAGGAATTGTGGAAAATGACGTTAGGTAAGTTGCTTTTTCATAGCTTAAACTTGTAAGGTAGCTTCATGCTACCAAAGGATGAAATGAAAACGTGAGTTTATGGGACGTGATCTTTATAAGTTTTTAGGCAACTTTTACATAAATTAGAATTCTCATGTCTCAACAAGTACCTTTCCTTGCCTAAAAATATGCACAGGTTCCATACATGATTACATAAACATTTGGTCGAGTCTTTCTATCAAGATGTGTCACTAACGGGTTTCTATACACTGATTCATTTTGTGTTCATAATGTAAATTTTGGAGTTTAATGCTGTATCACAGGGCTGAAAACTACAACACATCGGCTGTGGAGTTTCTTAGACGGCTTCCAGGTGTTACAGATTCTAATTATAGGGCCATAATGGATGGTTGTAAGAGTTTGGCAGAACTTGCTCTTCTTCCAGTAGAAAAGCTAGCTGAAATAATGGGCGGTCATAAAGCTGCTCGTACTCTCAGAGACTTTTTAGATGCGAAATATCCCACTTTGTTGTGAGGTAAATTAGGACAATTCATTTGTTGAAATAGTACCAGCAATTTATTCAAGTTGTCTATTATTTCGACTCTGCATCATCGTGTCATCATGGGGTCTATTAATTCTCATATTCATTCATGTTCATTACTCCAATGTAATGTTTAAATTTATGTATTATTTCATTGCTTTTATTTTATATTGTATGTGTATTTTTATTGTTTCATTAGGATTTTTTTTCCTTGTATTTTTCTTTTTAATATGTGTAATGATTTTATTTTAAATATGTGAGTTGTGATAACCTCAATATTTTAAAATAGATAGACAAGTGTTAGTATGGTAGTTATTATATTATTGTGTGTCAAGGTTTTAATTTCTTTAACTCTTAATCCAAACTAGAGTTCTTTTATTTATAATTGATAAAACCCGGCTCACACTTATGTCTCCTCCAAACAGAATTTTATTTTCTCCTGCTAAACAAACGGCCCAATTTAGAGTTAAGTGTGGACGATGGCATGCACTTAGTTTTAGAAAATAAATATTTTTAATTTTTAATTTTAACAGAGATAATAAATTTTATTATAATTAATTCACACAATTGAGGTCTTGTATTTAAATTTAGAATTTAAAAGATAATATTTTTAGTATGTAATACAACAAAAAATAAATAACAAAAAATATTTTCAAAAAATAAGTTTTTATATTATAGATTGTACCTCTATTAATTTTACATTTTTTTACAAAAAACAATCTTTTATTCAAATTAGATAATTCATGGATCAAGAATAATATAAATTTGTTAAAAATGAAAAAGATTAATTTGTGAACAAGTTTACAATATACATGTTAATAACTCACAGTGAAAATATTCATAAACTTGCTAAAATTAAAATGTCTCAAATATATACGTCTTTTAATTTATAATATCGACTATGTTAAAACCATCTATTAAATCTGTCATAGTCAAAATTAATATGTCAAACAATATTAAAATAATCGAAAGCAAATATCAAAAACGTAAGAAAAAGTGATTTTGGACCAAATAGTACACTCAATTCTCCTCTTTTCTAAGACGAAGAAGAAATAGAGCTAAAGAGAATTTTGTTTTGACTACTTGGTTTTGTTGTTATAAGTATTTAAATGAATTAAATTACAATAGTAAAATTTATTGTCCTTTATTAGTTATTTTAAATTTTAAATAAGTCTTTAGTTAGTTAACTTAGTCTTATTTTTTCATTAAGTATTTAAGTTTATAAAATTATAAACCAAAAAGACATTTGAAGATATATTTGTAATTTTGATAATTTGAGAAATTATAATAGTTAAAAAAAGATATATAATTGCTTTACTACTAGTTTCTGCGTTCGCTCTTATCACTTAACATGATTTTGTTTGATGAGTCGTGAGATGTTAAAGTATGGATTTGTTTGTAGATTTATACCATGGGTTGCTTGTTGTCGAAAACTAATCCTTTTGTGTGAGGCGTTGTCCTCTGGTACATTTTTTATGTATATGAAGCCTTATGTTGAATCTTCCCTTTGGCCAAACGTCAATAATAATTTGAATTTTAGTATAGCTAATTCAATGTGGTTTATTGGTAATGATAAGTTTAATTTTAGGTTTGATGCGCGTGGAGTTAATTCAAATTTGTCTTCATCTCCATCCTTATTTGAATTTGAGGTATCTTATTATAGCAGACTCCATTAAGAAAGCTCATGTTTCTAAGTTTGATTCTAAACATAGGCTTGTTTGGCAAGAGGCAAATTCTAGGGGTATTATATTACAAAGTGATGGTTTTCCGTGGATAATTATGTCCAGTAAATACCTTGTTTATTTTAAAAGTTGTTTTGACTTTTAGATATCTGACAAAGAAAATGAATTTGAGTTATGCGAATTATACCTACTAATAACCCCCACTCAAATTTTGTGTGGCCCGTGGTGTTAGTATTTTTAGCCAGGAAAAATTATAAAATAGTAAAGAAATCAAGACTTAAAAGTGATGATACTTTGAAATTGCAATCCCTATTTTATGATGATATTTTGAAATGGACGGTGTAATACAACAAAATGAAGGTTTCTCATTAAATATAAATGCCCAATAAATTCATAGTTTATTTTCAAATATTGCTATTGACTTTTAGATATTTGACGAAGAAAATGAATTTGAAGTTATGCTTGCGAAGAAAATGAATTTCAAGTTATAAGAAGTTAAGTTATAACCACAAACAACCCCTACAAATTTAGTGTGGTGTTAGTTTTTTTTGAAGAGAAAACTAGTTGCCGTACTAGTTGTACCTTTTCCTCCCTCCTTTTCGTATACGATCGGTTAAACAATAAATTTCCCCCTAAAAGCAAGAATAAAAAGCATCTAAAAAAATTATTTTTAAACCATTAAAAATCGAAGGGTTTTTTTTATCAAAAAATAAAAAGGGTTTGTTAAATAATATTTTTTTTCAACAAAAGGTAAATAGTTGTTTATTTTTCACCTTTTCTTTTATTATTTTTTTAAATAAAATTAAATATGTGTGGTCAAAATAATGAATCTTTTGAATTTATTTCTATAAAAGTTGTCCATTTTTAGCCTCACTTTCATACAAAAACTTACAATATAATTAACTTTAATAGATATTATAATAATATTTATTTATATAAACAAATTTAGAAAGTATATTAATTAAAATATTCATAATACTAATATACAATTTTGTTTTTTTATAGAATGTGAAACTTGATTTTCTTTTACTTCTCTTACTCTGTCTTTGATATTTCTATCAAAACAACCACGTATTATAAAAATGTGAGGGTTAAAATTAAAACATAAAATCTTTAAATTATAATTTAATCAACAAATAGAATATTGTTAGACTAAACATTTTATTTTAGATTCAAATTCAAAATTTTAAATTTGTATAAGTTATTTATCTGTTTTTTTTTGGGTACTTTAAAAAAATAACATTTTATGAAAATTAGTTTTTTAATAAAAATTTTAAACCTATTTTAATAAAAAAAATATTATTTAAAAAATAAAAAAAATAAAAAATGTCATGATACATGGCAACAATTTTTTGTTTACATGCAGAATGCATTTTAAACCTTCTTCCCATTGAATGCGATGAGATAGATACATAGATAAGTAGATTTATGAAAAACACATACATAGATAAATAATATAATTACGAATATATCCTCCGGGACGTAATAAAAGTTTGTAGCTTATAATAAAGGTTAGAAATTGAGTTCCTTAGTTTTTCAGTGAAATTTCAGTGTAACAGTGAACCTAGTCAAGTCAACATGAACGCTCTTGTTGCTACCAACCGTAACTTCCTACGTGCCTCTCGAATTCTTGGTTTGGATTCCAAACTTGAGAATAGCCTTCTCATTCCCTTCAGAGAAATCAAAGTATATATTATTACTATTTTTTTCATTTTTATATTCTTTTTATTTCTCTAATTTCTATCATCAACAAAGTGTTACATTTTTTTTGAATTTAATTAAATTAACGGGGTTTTATAATTTATCGTATTTGATCTCGTAGGTTGAATGTACGATCCCGAAAGATGATGGAAGTTTGGTTTCCTATGTTGGTTTCAGAATTCAACATGACAATGCTCGTGGACCTATGAAAGGAGGAATTCGTTATCATCCTGAGGTTCATTTTCTACTTTTATAAATGTTCATTTAATATTCATCAGTTTTGTCAATGTTTATAGTCAATTTTCATTATTACTAATTGTATTAGTTAATTTCACGAAATTATAGTATCACCGGGATTTTTTAGAGTTTCAAAGTGCGTCTTTTCTTGAAATTACGGTAACACGTTTTAATTACGTTATTCCAAACATGCACTAAAATTGAAAACCTAGGAAGAAACTATTGAATTGTGCTAACTATGATAACAACTGCGTTTACATTATTTGATATTGCAAAAAATTACTTATTAATATCAATGATTAGTGGTAATTTCGGTTGTAATTGAGATCATCACTTACTTTTATTATTGTGGTGGTACGATACAATCCATAGTAGAAGTATATAACATCACATATTAATGTGATTGTTGGCTTCAATTGCAATGATCTCTGATAGCTTTTAATAGTGGCAATATATTACTATTCTTAGTATTGTGGTCGTGATTACTATATTAGCTGAATTTGAGATTGATTCTTTTTTTTTTTTCTTTTTCTCACAGGAGCAGATTTTAAATCTTTCTATATTAAATGAGTCATAAACTTGTAAAAGCAGTGTTTAACTTTAACTGCATCAAGCATAGTCCTTCTGACTATCAAGTAGATGATTTATGTTGTAGTTAACTAGTTATGATTATGATGAATCCAAATAATGAACTATTTAGTTTGCTTTTGAGTATTAATATAACGAAGTGTCACATTTTCTGATGCCAGGTTGACCCTGATGAAGTGAATGCTCTAGCACAGCTAATGACATGGAAGACAGCTGTGGTAGATCTTCCCTATGGAGGAGCAAAGGGTGGAATCGGCTGCAACCCGAAGGACCTGAGCCTCAGCGAGCTCGAACGTCTCACACATGTTTTCACTCAAAAGATTCATGATCTCATTGGCACTCAGAGAGATGTTCCTGCTCCTGATATGGGAACTAATTCACAGGTACTGATTTCTTCTTACAGAACTTGTATACAGATTATTCCTTCTCAGTTGTCACTGATTTTTTTTCTCGTGTTTTGCAGACAATGGCTTGGATTCTTGATGAGTATTCAAAGTTTCATGGTCATTCACCAGCAGTTGTCACTGGCAAGCCTATTGTAAGTGTATAATACTAGTTATAGAACCCACACGAGGAGCAATTATTTCAATGATACATACCTTTAAAATGATTTATAACAGTTGTGTCTATAGTTACTATAGTAATAATTAATAATATCAAATAAGGGATCATACAAATGTTATATTCCAACTGTGGTTGGGTCTAGTGGTTAGTCTCCACCATGCGGCGAACTACGGCATGTTGTCTAAATTTTGTGACCGATGACTCCTCGAACACGATTGTCTCTTAAAGGAGGATACATGTTGTGTACGATAATCATAGTTTTCTTGTGTACATAATGATTATTTGTCAATCCAAGATTCAAGAATTTGGTTTGAATTTTGAAACATTTTGTCCTGTAGGATCTTGGAGGTTCATTGGGAAGAGAGGCTGCAACAGGATTAGGAGTGATTTTTGCAACAGAGGCTTTATTTGCTGAATATGGAAAGTCAATTTCTGACATGACATTTGCCATCCAGGTATTTCTTCACCACCATCATGACGTTGTCAATCGCAGATTACAGAAAATAGCATTTTGTTCAAATTCTGGTATGATACATTGCTATTATAGTATCACTATATATAGTCACTATTTCACAATACTTTGTACTAAATAGCGTATTTTAGAACAATAACGATTTGTTCAAATTCTGTCATACTATAGCATTGTTATAGCCGCTATTTGACAACACTAATAGCAATATCCTACTTTCATTTATATGATTGATTATGAATATGTTACACATTGTTTAGGGGTTTGGAAATGTGGGCTCTTGGGCTGCAAAGTCAATATTTGAGAGAGGGGGTAAGGTGGTTGCAGTGAGTGATATCAGTGGTGCTATTAAAAACCCAAATGGGATTGATATTGCTGCTCTTCTGAAACACAAGGAAGGCAATGGAAGTTTGAATGATTTCTCAGGAGGAGATGTTATGGATCCAAATGAATTGCTTGTTCATGAATGTGATGTTCTCATCCCATGTGCTTTGGGAGGTGTTCTCAACAAGTATGTTTATCTAAGTCATATTAGTTCATAAAAACCTTCAATTTTTTAATTAAATAAATTGTTGGTGTAACTTCAACTCCATCTATTGTTCTTGAAGAGAAAATGCTAATTATGTGAAAGCAAAATTTATTATAGAAGCTGCAAATCATCCAACTGATCCAGATGCTGATGAGGTAAAGTTGCTTATTGCTCTATTGTAATGTTTAATAAAAGTATCTTGAAATGCAAGCAACTTAGTATGTTAGTTTCTACTCCAATAATGCACCCGTGTAAGAACTTAAAATAAAACTCACATGTTTTCACTTAAAATTCAATTTTTATTCTTAAGCAACAATTTCTTATATAAGTAATTGTACTTATATGAGGCTATCACATGTATATGCTCTAATGATAGAATTCAATAGAAAATATTTCTTAACATTAAGAGACAGTTTACTTTATGAAAATATTTTTTGTTTTAATTTTTTAAAATTTGTGTTATTATATTCGTTAAAAAATAAAGAGGTAAGATTTTTAAAGTGATTTGTTTCTTGCAGATACTATCTAAGAAAGGAGTGATTATATTACCTGACATTTATGCCAATGCTGGTGGAGTGACAGTAAACTACTTTGAGTGGGTTCAGGTACTAATGATATCAATGAAAAATAATCCAAAAGCTAAACAAGTTTTAGAGAAAAAATATTTTAAATTTCCCAAAATGACTTATGCAGAATATTCAAGGATTCATGTGGGATGAAGAGAAAGTGAACCATGAGCTAAAAAAGTACATGACCAAAGCTTTCTTCAACATAAAGGCAACATGTAAAATTCACAATTGTGACCTGCGAATGGGAGCTTTCACTCTTGGACTCAACCGTGTTGCTCGTGCTACACTTTTGAGGGGTTGGGAAGCTTAGGGAAACACAAGCAACACTACTTGTTATAAATGCATGTTTGATTTCGTGGTGAGACTAGCAAAATTACAGTGAACCACTGTGATTTTGCATAAGTCAAATCATTCCTTATAATTTTTGTGAAATCACGATGGTTCATCATAATTTTATCAATTTCACTATAAAACTAAATATGCACTAAGATTTATAGCTAGTTCTTTGCTTTGTTATTTATTTGTTATCTTAGTTTAGGTTAGTGTTGAGAATAAACATAGTTATATGGAAAACTATCATTCATTTTTTTATTGATAACATCATATGTTATGTTACAGCCTAATATGTTTGGTTATCTTTCTCAAAGTTTGACATTTTGAACACCTTTTTTTTTATACTTGCCTTGTACCTTGATATCTCATAGTCAAACTCAAAGCTTCATTAGCTAGTTTATGAAAGTAAGTAATACATGTTGGCTAACAAGACAATTAATAGTTTGCCTAACTCACCTATCAATTTGTGCCCCCACCGTATATATAAAAATCTAATAAGCTTCTAAGGTAAATTTTTGATGCTATCTTCTTATTTCTCTCTCCTTTTTTTATTTCAGTTTGTTGGTTAATTTTTTGTTGTTGTAATTTTTTTTTTTTTTTAAGAATATATGTCAAATTAATGTACAAAGTTAGATGTCAACGATGAACTTTCGGAATTATTGTAATATTTATACTTATTAATTATAGTCTATATACAATATGTGGACAATATAATTTTTAATCTATGAAATTTGGATGTCATAATTTGAACTAATCAGAAACTTGAGGAGGAAAGTGATTACAAATATATGAGTGACAAAGTTTCACACTAATTAAAAAATAATTAATAAAGGAATAAATTTATATACCCATGTTTTACTTAATAAATCCATGTTATAAACCCTTCTCCGTTTGGGCTCCATTGATCGAGCCCAACAGCACCAACCATAAGGAGCGTTGGCCCACAATAATGCAAATAGTATACTATTAATAACCTTCTAATTTTCTTTTGAAGACATTGACATCCACAATCTCTATAGTTTCTATTAATATCTATTCCACTACCACTAAGTGCAAGCATAAGTAGGATAGAGGAGAGCAATTACTTGTTGTTTTCATGGCCATACGGATGCAATTATTATTTGAAAAATGATAACAAGAAAGGAATACTAAGGGACATGGAGATAATATATATAAAAGTGGAATTAAAATTATTAATAAATAAGGGACTACAAGAAATCCTACACTCAACAAAGAGTAAATAATCTAGTTGAGGATGAGAAAATTATAGTGTAATCAAATAAAAAGAGCTATTATATCCTAGAAATGCAATAAAAGTAATATATTTATTACACCTTGTATATAATTGAGTTGCATTTGTATTACGCATGAATTATGGTCGTGACCGATGTAAGGAATTAAAAGAGAAGTTGGAATTGTAATTATAAATAATAATCAATTCATCACCACACTTGCACATATGAATATGAATATTAATAGATAGCAATATTAATGGGTAACATATTTGTTTCCCACTAATAACTAATTAATTTAATTTGGTTGTCATCAGTGGAAACTCAAAAGTGGTGGATCGATTCTATCATGGTATGATAGTATCAATTTTGTCTATGCACTAAAATGTATATTTAGTGTATCAAATGAATTACTAGGTTGCATCGAGCACGCATATCTTGTTGGCAGTTTCTTAGGGCTCAAAGTGAGAATCCCCCAAATGTACGGATTGAATTAAGAACCACCTACTCACTCAATCACTCACACTCATTTACTCAATGCCTCACTTACACTTGTTCATAGTGCAACCTTTGCCGACATAAAATCTCTTAGCCTCTGTTTGGATATTATAAAATTATCAAAATAAATTCGGAATGTTTAAAGTAAAAAGGAGTAGAGCAAAATAGAATAAAATATTATTTCCATTATTCGGATAAAATGTAGAACTCCATTTCATACATCCTAGGTTTAAAAAAAAGAAAATGAAAGACGATGATAAAACTTCATTAATTACCACTCCAATTTATCACATTCCATCAACTCAAAAATAAGTAACTGATGTGTATATAATGAATAAGTTAGTGGGACAAATTTGAAATATTTGATAAAATTAATGTTGGAATATATTAATAAATATAAAATGATATAAAATATATATTTTTAATTATTATTTACATTTTTTCAATTAAATTAATGAGAATAAAAAATGATATGTTATTAGATATAGACACTATTTGATAAAATTAACGTTTAAAAATGTAAAATATATAAGATTCCTTATTAAAAATGAATTTTATTATTTATTTTTTAAAATTTAAATTATTTTTAAATAATTAAAATTATTATAAATAAATTATTTATTAATCAGATATATTATTTATTTATTTAGGTAATTTATTTATTTTAAATCATCGTTTATTAAAATTATTTTTAAAT
>JBBPBS010000738.1:13676039-13696776 GCA_037974835.1 Cicer judaicum
GATATCACTTTATTTTGTTAATATTGGCTATTTCAAAATAAATTGCTTATATTTAATGGACTATTTTAGAGGTTTTTTAAAAAAATAAGGCTAGAATTAGTTCAGAAAACCATTTATTTTTAAACATAGTAGAATTATTTGAATTGGTTTCATATATAAACAACAAAAAAGCTATATTTGTGATCTCAAATATAAACATAATTTGATTAGTTCTACTGTATTTAATGTTTTAATTTCTACAATAATATATAATTAGTGTATTTTTCAATAATTCATTGAACAAGTTTTAATAAAAGACAATTAAAAAAATACACATTAAACTTTAAAACTTAAACAAACTCAACTATTTTTCTTAAAAGATGTGAGCTATTTTTGTTGCTTATATATAAAACTAGAGTAAACAATTGATTTGTGGGAGCAATTGCCCCAATTAATCATAAACTAATAGATCGACTTGAGTGATTTATATTAAGTCATAAAACTCAAATACCATTGTCTCTAAGTTGTAAAACAAAAACAACTCTCTAGTATAGTTAAACGGTTAAACCAATTACTACCCCTATTTTTAATTTTAAAACCTCTATAAAATAAAGTGAGATCATGATTATGAAAAAGAAAAGAAAAATAATAAATATGATGACGGCACTCTATGAAAGTCATAGGGAAATTTATATCTATCTATCTATCTTTTGTAGTGCTTGTATATATGTAACATAAGAAGATGAAGATGATTTTATTTTTTCCTTTCAATAAAAAATAGATGATTTGATTTGTCCTTAACGCGTCCATATATAGTTGAACAAAATAAATTAATTAACTAATTAACGAATCACTAAGACTCATGGACTTGCCATGGTGCGTTACAACCAAACGTGGCTGCTAGATATTTAAATGGAGTGAAGATTTTATTTGGTACCTTCATATGTGAACCATATTTTTATTGTTAATCTCTCTATCCATCAAATTCTTCCCCACACTCTCTCTACCGTCTCCATTTCTATCTCTTCTCATTATGTTATAAAAAATGAGGATAAGGTTCCTAAAAGATTATCCAAATTCAAATAAATACAGCTCAAGGCTTTTAAAGTTCCCTCGTACTTGAAGAATTATTTTTGTATATTATAATTGACTTATAGAAAAAAAAAATTGACTTTTAAATAAGAAAATATACACCTTTTCAATTATAAAAATATTAAATTTTGTACGTGAATAATATGATAAGTGAGATGATACATATATTTTTTTATTATTTAAATTTTTGATTGAATTTAATATATATTTAATTATAAAATTAATTTGTAACGCAAAAATTCTTTAAAATTGAATCAACATTATTTAAATTACGTCTCTAATCAATATTTGACTCTTACTACATTTTTTTACACTTAATTTTTTTTTAAATTAATACATATGAAATAACCTAGATCTCATTGTCTCAAGCCCATAACAAAGATATCTCGAGTGTGGACAATAATATATTTATGGTATGCTAAGTACCATTTTTATAATTTGCATAATTTGAACTTAATTTTTATTAGAACTTCTAGCCTTTGAGTTGAGCAGCAAGTGAATTTCCAAGAAAACTATATCAATAAAAAAGTTAGGCATTTTGCCACTGCAATAATAAACTGGTTGTGTGCACCAAAATAAATAAATAAATAAATTGGTTCAAATATTATATAATGACCCTAACCCTTGAGGGCCAATCATAGGGTCTACATGTACACATCATCATTCCAATCTCCTTCTACTCCATAGTCCCAAGTGGAAGGAAAAATATTGGCTACTAATTCAGTATATGGACCTTACTACTTAGGCTTGTACTATAAATAAGACTCTGCGTCTTAATTTGATTTATATCTCATTAAGCCTTCTCTTGAGCATAGTTATTTCATACATAGCATATCCTAGAATAATTTGTTGCATTTTTCTCCTCTTTGTGCTTGACAATTTGTCATTTAACATAATGGAACTTAATTTTAAGTGTCAATTTAGTCTTGTTTGTGTCATATTGTTTTTACCTGCCTTATGTACCTCTCAAGACTCTTTTATTTGCTCTAGAGCAACATATTATGGTAGCCCAGATTGCTATGGAAATCCAAGTATGTGATCTTCCAATAAAATTTTATATACTTTTTTATTTATATTGTATACCCTATGAAATACATACACGCTCTATTATCAGATAAATGTGTTGAATATCAAACACATCTTTAATTTAAAATGTTTGCACTATGTAATGTTTGTTATGGAGCACATTCTTATAATTGAGTGTGCATGTAGAAATATATACTAGTCAATTAGTATACTTAGGAATATGAAAATGTGTACCATGTTGATGTTACTTACTAAAGAATGTGCAACCTAGCTAGACATTACACTACTTTGGCACATTAATTGCATAATGAATATGATCTTAATGATCAATTAACTATAAATATGTTTTAGGGGGAGCTTGTGGCTATGGCGATTACGGACAGACGGTAAACGACGGTAATGTCGCCGGCGTGTCTGGGCTATGGAAGAATGGATCTGGTTGTGGTGCATGCTATCAAGTAACTACTTAATTCACTACTTTAATTTTTTTTTTAACAAATTAAGAATTTTTTTCAAAACATATCTTTTCATATTTTATTTCATATCATTAAGGTCTAAATTATCAATAACTTTTCAAATATTACATTTTGATTTCAAAGAGAGATTATAACTATATGAAAAATCTTAATAGTATCCACTAACAATTGTTTATAATTTATGAACTAAAAAATAATGATGAAATAGGTTAGGTGCAAAATAGCACAATTGTGTGATGAGAATGGAGCTTATGTTATTGTGACGGATTATGGTGTGGGAGATAGAACAGACTTCATCATGAGTCCACGTGGCTATTCAAAATTGGGGAAAAATGCTGATGCATCTGCTGAACTATTCAAATATGGTGTGGTTGATGTTGAATACAAAAGGGTTCCTTGCAAATACAATGGCTATAATGTCTTGTTTAAGGTTCATGACCGTAGCAAAAACCCTCACTACTTGGCCATCCTTGTTCTTTATGTTGGTGGAACAAATGATGTAATTGCTCTTCAATTGTGGCAGGTATTACATACATATATACACATCTATTATTTCAAATATAAAACTAGAGTTTAATAGATATACTCTTTTATGTAAATTAATTTGGTATTTATATATTTAATAAGAAATATTTTTTTTTTTCATGTCGCATATCATTAAAGTGAAATAAAATAAATTATTTAAGAGAATATATGATTGTTATTGAATGTCAGTATAAATTTATTTTGTATTGACATTGAATATTAGTTTTTCTCATAAAGTTAATATAAAAATAGTTTTAAAGTATCACCTTAAATATGGTTTTTTAATTTATTAGATATGAGTTTTTTTTTAACAATCTTTAATTAAATTTTAGTTAACTATTAGTCGAACTTTGATCTATTAAGATATTTTTCACTTAAAAATGGATAGTTAAACAAAAAAGAGTCATTATAAAAGAATAAAACATCAGTAAAAGAAATTTTTTTTGTAGTAATTAAAAGTGAATTGTCAACATTTCTAATAATATTATATGAGTTTAATGGAGATACATAAAACGGTGTAAAGTGGTTTTACACATACATTCAATAAAAAAATTGTGATATTAACACTTTGTACTTGTATTTTAAAAATAGTAATAAAATGGTGAACATTTATTAGATAAAATTAGTTTAATTGATAGAACATGTCCCTTTTCTCAAATTATATTTAACCAATTATATTTTCTATGTTGATTATTTTGTTTTGAGAGTTTTTATTATTTAGTTACACATTGCTATAAATTAAATTGGGTTATTGAATTGGTAATGTAACAGGAAGATTGCCAAGAGTGGAGGACAATGCGTAGGGCATTTGGGACAGTGTTTGATGCAGAGAACCCTCCAAGAGGTGAAATCAAGTTGAGGTTCCAAGTGAGTGGTAGTGCTGGACTGTCTTGGGTAGAGTCCAAGAATGTTATCTCCAGTGATTGGCAGGCTGGGGCTGTTTATGACTCAGAAATTCAGCTTGATTAAAAATACAAAAAGCACTTATAGATTGGGACTAGATTACTAGTACTTTATTGTTTCTTGTTTGTGTTTTAACATTCTAAAATTAATGTTCCAATTTACTAGTGGGTGGGTGGAGTGAGTGAGTGCTCTTTGTACTTTACTAAAACTGTGGGATTTATGTGCTTTTCATATGACTCATCACAAACTATATAAATAAATCAATAAATAAAAGGTGGCTTTTCTCCTTTGCTTGTTGTGTTTAGCTTCTAATTAATGTCATATGAGATGCAACGAACCTACTTTTACTATTGAGAAAGTATATTTATAAGTTACAGCTTGAAACTATAACTTGCTAACATTGTTTTTATAAATAAAATAAAAAAACGAGTTAAAAGTTTTTTTTTGGCATAAACAAGTAAAAGTATATTAACATTCTCTTTGAACACACAAAAATATATCACTTAATATCAAATGTCTAGGATAAGTCAAGTATATATGGATCATTATCTTCAGCTAATAACCTCGCATCCACACTTAACGAAATCAAAATTCAAAACTCAAAACTAGCTCAATAGACACACAAGTAAAATCTTTGTTTGAAACCTCTGAAAAATATTTTTATTAATTAACCACCTGTTAATTCCTTTGAAATATGTTAGGCCAATTGATCACAATGAAATGTAAACTCTGCATCTCATGGTATAAAAATCTTGTTGAAGGCTGCATTTTTTGTAAGGTCGACCCTAACCAGAATGTTAAGATAACAGAATAAATGTATGTTAGAATTAGCAATGAGTTTGACAAAATAAGGGTGTGAACATAATTTTGTTGAACACAAACAGGAAGTGAAGTAAACAGATAACTCATTGCAGAAGCAGGGAATAGAGCAAAGGTTCAAATTGGTACAAGGGTTTGACTTTGGATGTGAAACAAAAGTTGAAATTTTAAAAAGTTAAGAAACTTAATTATAAAATAAAATAGTTTCAAGTAAAATCTATCCCAAACATGAGCTTTCACACATTCAAATGGCAACATATTTGTCCTTTTCACAAAATTTGGCTCACATGCCGTTTGCTATTCACTTTTCTCAAAACAATATCAGAATAATCGCAACCAACTATTCACATTAACATGGCTCAAAACTAAATATCATATTTGAGGATATTAGTTTGAAAGAGACCCATAAAAAACATTGTTCCAATTTCAACACTTAACATGGCAGACCTTAATACAACCTACCAGTGCATTCCACGGAACCACAATAGCAATTCTTCTTTTTAATATTGCCATTAGAATCACGGACTTGGTCTATCATATAATTGTAATCATAAGTCAGCTCTTGCAAGGGAGGAATGTTCTCAGCAGCAAATAACATGATGTGAGGAATCCTGGTGTCATGATGATCGTAAAGGACATTCTGAGCATAAAGATTAGGGGAGCAACTATGATTGACAAATCTCCCCACATTACCAAACTTAGCGGCGTCGATGGTGTAGCCAACATCCTTCACTATTTCACAAGAATGTGACTGCGACTCTGGCATAAGGGTCGAAAGTCCATCCCAAAGAGTATTGTTGCTGTTGTTATTTCCAATATCAAAAAGATACTCGTCATTACCAGTTCTTTGTTCAGCTTCTTTGTCTTCAAGAACCTCTCCTATATATTCACAGATAAAACTTCCTGATGAGATGGAATTTAGGGATCTTACACCCCATCCCCTTGAATTGGTTTTAAAAATTTCGAGTTGCATCTTTATGCCAAGTTGGCTGACTCTGTTAGGGCAGGTTAAAGGGCACTTGCATTTAGGCCCACACTCATAAACTAGAGGCTTTGCTTCTACAATAGCCCCATTGTGATTAAATGGGATCTCACCCCCATTTTTAAGTACACAAGAACATTTATCCAGGTCAGAGCATCCATTGGTACAATTACAGCCTTCTGGACGGACGAGATTGCAACAATCAGGATACATCATACTAGTTATGTATTTAAATGGTGGGGGTTTCTCATCATCTATGGTGTTCACAGCACATACGGGAATTCGCTCTACCCCGTAAGAAATATCTTCAACACACAGACCTTCCCTTGTTTTGAACTTTTTAGATTTCTTCACTTCCTTCAAGGCAAGTTCTGGTTGACCTGGGATTCTTCGCAAGCGAAACCTATAAACCAGTTTCCCATGTGGCCCCATATCCTGCCAATGCGACTCAACTAGATACAGTCCATCATAAACATATGTCTTGAATTTTCCATCCATTGATTCAGAACCCCGTATCACCCTAACAGGATTCTTTTCCTCGCTACTGTTTTTCAAAGCAAGATTGCCTCTTTCAAGCTTCTGATCTTCTGGCTCTTTACCAGTGGTCATCACATTTCCACCCTGCCCCGTATAAATCAAAACATCCGAATTATCTAATTCATCAGCATAGCCCCCCGACGCAACAATACTAGTTGCAAGGAGCTTACCATTGTGCTTCAGATAATCTATACCACCCTGAGTCAGGCGATGAAGGCCAATCATATTAAGCTCCACTCTGTATTGAAACTCATCACCAACTTCAACCCCAGGGACAGGTCCCAAGATCTGCTTCCCTGTGTTAACATAGTTCCCTTTCTCCTTAAGTATCTTTGCGGCTTGTAAATCAATCCTCTTCCTTTCTCGCTCATTTGACTTTGCTTCCACTTCTTGCAAAAGCTTTCTAGAAACAGCTTGGAACAGGCGTAATGTTTGTCTCACTTTATTTCGGGTCACTGAGTCATTCACATGACCACTGAAATCACTATGACCAAGAGGAGGAACAATTACACTAAGTGGTTTTGGGACACTTTTAAAGTCTTTGTTATTTTCATTAGGACCAAGAGAATCCTTCTCCCGTATTACTAATTGACCCATGCCATCAGAAGTAGAATTTCCTTTTTTCTTTTTCAGCGAATTGTGCCCCGAATGATTCGGTACCAGTTTCGTCTTGATAGCAGTTTTAGACCTGTCTATTTGGGCATAAAAATCAACTTTCTTTCCCTTCCTTTCATTTGTACCCTCTATCGATTTAAATTTGGAGAAATCATTATCAGATCTCCAAGGACATTCTGATTTAGACATCAAACCTAGCACTACTTTCCTGCCTGATGAGCCGTTCAATTTTCCCTCAGGACTTCGGACTTCTGGGTAAACAATATCTAACACTGATTTTCCCTCAGCCAGTACAATGTCCTTCATTTCCTCTTTAGCCACTGCCTTGGAATTTATGTTAAACTGATGATGATTACGTTTTTCAGGAAGTTTAATGTACTTTTCTCTTGCATCATTCCCTTCAGAATCAGCTTGAACGATGTCAGCAAGCTTTCTCTTGAAACCATGTTCAAGTGGAATGTTATTTTCCAATTCTTTTATGTCAGTGGCTGCAACTTTTTTAAATGGACCGGCATCTAGAGCCAAGTCTTGTAGACCCACTCTCTTTTTATTCAAAGAGATCTCCTTTAGACACTCATCCTTACTGAGACGGGGAGCATTGCGTCCACATAAACAAGGAAAGTCTCTGACCGCTGCAATTTTTCTACGAGGAGGATACCTTCTAGTTATAGCCTCCTCAACAGAAGCAGCAGAACCACCAATGTTGATATTGGACGATGAGGATTTCAAGTCGTCAGACATAGCTACCTCACCGACTGGAGATGATGACTTTGATATATAAGAGAAATCTTGTTTTACACAGTTTTCTATTGCAAATTCCATACCCAAAGTTTCTATGCCCACCAATGCCAATTTTGCACGTTCATCATTAGCCAAAGTAGATCCATCCACTAGATGAGATGAAACCACGGGAGTTTCATTCTTCAAACTACAGCCTTCAGTTGCAAATTCCGCATCCAAAGCTTCCATGCCCACTAATGCCACTTTTGCATGTCCGTGGTTAACAAAAGTGGGCTCGTCCACTTGATGAGATGAGACCACAGGATTTTCCTTTTCCAAGCTAGAGTCTTCAGTTGAAATTTCCATATCCGAAGTTTCCATGCCTGCCAATGCCCCTTTTGCAGGTCCATTGTTAGCCAAAGCAGTCCCATCCACCTGATGAGATGAGACCATAGGATTTCCCTCCTTCAAACCACAGTCACTTGTTTGGTCAGGAGTCTCTGTCAATAACGAATTATTTTTGAACTCAGAATCTTGAGGATCATTTTCAGCTTCACCCCCGAAATGTTCACCACTCTTATCCTCAACAATTGTACCATTAGCAGAACCAAAGCCACCATTATCTACCATTAAGATTGGACCAACTCCAGAACAAAATGGTCCACATTCTTCTGGAAAATCACGAACTGCAGAAACTTTACGGCGCTTAAACTTGGGCTGAGCAAGGACAGTGGAATCCTCATTTTCCATCAATGGCTTCCCAAATTCTTCTTCAGCATGCCCATTACAGGCTGTCGTTGCCATTCCTCTTGATGACTCCAAATTCATCTTCTCATCCAAACCCTCATTCCTAACCGAAAAAACATATGCGACAAGGTACTAAACCTTTGCCAATTAATGATCCTGCACTCTTCATTTTACTGTGCAGAAAACAGGAAAGCATCCAAGGAAACGACTTAACATCAAAGAGCATGAATATAAAGATAAAATTATTAGTTATAACACCTCAAGAAATAAAGACTGAATGTTAGCGAAGGCGAAAGAAACCATAAGGCACTAGAGATGGACTTTTAATTCTTTGAGTAGAATGATTGTACATCAACAATCTCAAATCTGAGTTTCATAATTTATACTGTAGTTTCTAACATAAATAAGATATCTGATTTTCAAATTTTATATGATGGACACATTCATATCAGAAGTGCAACTTTTTATATGAAACTAAAGAATAGGAAACAGGACAGATGATTTGATTCCAGAGCACTATCAAACCCCCATGACAGCACCACAGTATGATTTTTGTTATACTCATTACCCAGATTAAGACATGAACAACCCTAAACATTGTGCAAAATACCCCACTCCTAAGATCATATACCACCCAAAATTCATGTAAAATGCACCGACATAACTCTATAGCACAGACGTTTATCGAAGGTGTGTCTCAGTGTCCAACACATGTCAGTGTCAGATGTTGACACATTGATTACAATCAGTTAATTCATTTTCTCAAATTATTATCAGTGTCCGCGCGCGCGTGTGTGTGAGGAACGTGTCTTCCATGATTAATAGGACACAAATCTACCATCTATAATAAATAAATAATAACCAAAACCTAACATTCGAGTATCATTTAACATTACCCACAAATTTTGAATACGTTTCAAACACTCGTCTTATTAGTAGTTTCAAATTTCAACATTATAAAATACATTGGAATATAAAGTCTAAATCTAAACCATCAATTTAGTGTAAGTAAAAAGAAAATAAAAAAGAAGAAAAAGAAAACTAAGTTGGTTTGAGAACACGATGTAGGGCAAAAGTAAGAAAGTAAAATGACATACAAATATGCAATTAGGGTAAGAAAATATTGAAAATAATAATAGTAGAAAAAGATTTCGGCTACCTTTGTGTGTGACGTGAAATCGGAGGTTGGAAAACGGAAATCGCGGTTTCAGAACTCCGATAACATCATTGAATGAATGGTGAGGATTTCGCGATGGGAAGGAATGAGGAGCGGGAAGATATTAATCAATGAAAGAATTAATGGAGAAGAGAACAAGGGAGAGTGTGTGAAAAAACAACAGATTTTTTTTTTCTTTTCCGAAAAGAAAATAAGGTAACGTAGCAAACTGTAATGAAAATACTACTCTTCGGACATAAATAAAAAAAATAAAAAAAATAAAAAAAAGGTGTATATATATATATATATATTTGAACTTAATTTGTAAGTAAAATTAGTATTTATTTGTAGTTATTATGGGAGGAGAAAGGCATTAATTTTCATGAGAGGGAAAAAGAGGGATAAAATGAGAAAAACTGGAAAAGTTTACTGGATCGTTTCTTATCTTATATTCAGTATCATTTACTGTATTAAGAAAATTATTCTGTATATCAACCCGTGATAAAATTAGCTTTTTTTACACAATCATAAAAGAAATAAGTGGTACACTCAATTTTCATTAATATTATTTAAAGAAAAATAAATGTAAATTTGTTTAATGAGTTTAAATATTTTTTTTATTTTAAGTTTTGATTATCCTAAATTTTTTACATAAAAAAGTTAATATTAAATACAATATCATTTAAATTTTATGTGTATTTTAAAATACCTCTCATCTAAATTTTATGACTTAAGAAGTAAAAGAGATACATATAAATATATACAGCGATGCATATGAGGTCTATATTTAGATGTTTAAAAACTTCAAATAACCTATAGTAAAAATAATTTTATAGACAAAACTGTTTTTATTAATTAAACAATTAATAAAACAATTAGATGAATTTAAAATATAATAATTAAGAATATAAAGGAAAAAGAATATTCAATAATTTAGATATTTTTAAAAATGATAAAATTGTAAAATAACTCAAATAGCATATCGATATAACTTGATCGATCTTTGTGTAATATATCATTGTATTTTAATTAAATCAAATTTAATGAGTATGTATTGTCCGTAGTAATTTGATAGAGTCGTCTAATATAATGATATCCATTTTATCATACTGCAATTAATTACTTGATTTTAGTAAAATAATTTATAATAATAGTGTATATCCCATTTTTTTATTAAATATATCAATAAAAATATTTATAAGTAAATTATACTCAAGTCTTATCCTGTAAGAAATGTTTAAATTACACTACCACCTCTCTTATGTTAAATTAATTAATAAACACTCCGTTCCCCTCCGCTTTTATGCGATGCTTATTAGAGAAAATCACATTATCCTCCCTTAATAGATTAGTGAATTACATTCCCTCCCCTGTTATGTCAAAATATATTCCCCTTCCTTGATAAACCCATTTTAATTAAACTTCTATTGCATATTAATTTTCTTTAATTTTTATTCCAAGTATCATTAACATAGTTCTAAACCATATTATAAACTATGAAACAATACTAGATAAAATAATATCTGACAAATTATTAAAGTAGATAGAAAAACTATTTAAAAATAATTTTTATATTCTAAACTCACAAAATTAATAATAAAATATTCAAAATTAACTATAGTTGAGATTGGAAGTTATAAAGAAAGATAAAAGAAAATTTTAAATGGTGGCTTTGTTATCAAACTAATCAAAAGTATATCAATCAATATATTAAAATAGTAGAGTTGAAGAACAAAAATAGAGAAAATGAGAGTATGGTATCGTGTGTTCATTATGGTGCATTTTTACAAGATGGCACAAGGCTTATTTATTTGGCACTATTCTTATAACTTACAAATATATTAAAAGTCCCACCATTAGGTGCATTAACCTAGTGGAGAGAGTGAGCGGCTTTTAATATAGTAGAGAAAGTCACTTTTAATTACGAGAGTTACAGGAATTAGGAAGATGTGTTGGAACTAAATTGGTTTTATTTTTATAGTTTTAACGTTAATAAAAGTATTTTATAAAAATAATATATTTAATTTTAAATAATATAAAAGAATATTTATGTTATTAAAGAAAATTTAAAATAATATTTTATTTAAATTTATAATTGAAGAATGATTAAATTGAAAATAAAATATGGTCAAAATTTAAAGAAGAATTGATAAAAATTTGTAGAAGATTTGATCAAAATTTATCTACAATAAAATATGAACATAATAAATTTAAAGAATTTACAAACGTCTGAACAAAAATAAAATAAAATCAATCTGAAGAGTTTCCAAACTCAACATGAACATAATAGAAATAAAATCAATTTGAGTAATTCACAAACTCAATTTGAATAAAATATAATTCATAATTAAATAAGGACTAAATTGAAGTCTAAATTTTCACTATAAATAAACACTCAAAACTGAAGGAGAAAAACATCGAAAAAACAGAAAATAGTAGAAGAACTCACAAATTTAAAATTACAAATTCGTCTTAGAGTTTAAATAGAGAAATATTTATTTAAATTAAAAATATTTTATGAGTGTTCTTTTCTTATAGTGTTAGAGTTATTATTATTATCAGCTTTGTTAGAAGCAACTACTCAAGTTCCCATCTTTTGTATCCAACTCGATAGTGGTTTAATTCATTCTCCAATCTTTTGTATCCAACTCGATAGCAAAATATGTATAATTATTAAGATACATTTGTGCCTTCAATTGAACTAAGATATGATACTTCACGACCAATTAGTTCTCATTTGATTGCACACCAAGTATTATTTGTCCATGTAAAACAATATTAACACTTTTGATGTATAAGTTTCATGATTTACAAAAATATTATTTTTCAAATATTTAAGTTGTAATCTCAAAATAGTTTTTTTCCCTTCCTACATATTCCATTTTACTCTTTTCTTTAAACAAAATATTTTATAAGCCATTTTATATCATCATCATAAACATAAATTATAACCAATTTATTTCTAAATATTTTATGAAAAACGATGTCATTGTTATACCTAACATTTGAAAACATTCACAAAAAATATTATACAAAATGCATATATTGTTTGAATAGATAAAACGACTTTTCATTTTGATTATATCATATTTTTAAGAATATGAATTTTATGTCTCACGAAACTAATTTCCTTTGAGAGTTTCATATAAACATCAATATCAAATGAGTCATACAAATGCTAATAGAATTTTATCACTTTCACATATATCATATCAATATTGGTTATACAAACCAATGCAAAAAATGCACTCTTTTGTAAAGTTTATCTCAAAATGTGGGGTTTTGTGCATGTTGTCTCCAAAAAAAACTACTTTCAAATCTTCAATACTGCTTTGGGTCATTTGGTCATATGCATTCCAATGACAGCATCCATAATTTCATCAAACAGTGCATGAAAGTAATTGCACCATTTAGAATGTCTAGACATGAGAGATGAAATACTAATATAATAAACCACTTTTATAGTGTAGATAAAAGACACTATACAAAATAATAAATTTTAAAATTTACTATGTTAATATTTTCAAATTTTCTAAATATGTTGAAAAGAAATTGGTGAAGAAAACATTTGATCTATAATCTCTTATGTTTATTAGTTAAAGTAAAAACAAAAACAAGAAACTCGAATCGAACTCTAAGCTCGGATTCAAAATTCTGGAGAATGCACTTCTCATTTCAAGATATCTTACAATCTATTACCAACCTATACAAAAAAAAAGCTCATCCAACTTCAAATAGTTGGCAATCCAAGCTTAAGAAGGTTGCAAGTAAAGTAAGCACAACCATCATATCTTTCAAGATGTAAAATATGTTTCCACCAAAGTAACTCGATAATGTTACTTAGTCTGTGTTTGGATACACATTGCGATAGTTACTCTATCGTTTGTAAATAACTTTACCGTGGTTTTTCAAAAACAAGAAATTTGAGTGGTGTGCGAACAAACGTCAACGTGGTACCAAACAGACACTTAATGGTTCACAAGATGTGAGTATGCTGCCGAGCTACTACTAGTGCTGGCTTGAGCACCATAGCTTAAACTCGGGTGTAGAAGCTCTGCCTGTGGAAAAGAATTGTTAGATGGCACTTCTAGAAGCAGATCTTGATCAGAACTTTCCTCAACAAAGTTAAAAGAATCTAGCAAGTGTGAGCTAGCATCAGGTGGCAAAGGAAATAGGAGGCTTTTTGGATTATAGCAAGTTTCATCTTCTACAACTTTGCCTTCATAACTAGTCTTTGTGATAGTTCTTTTAGGGCTCCTCATTATTGTCTTCACCTCTGAAATTTGAAAGATTTGTGTTAAGAATGATTCCTCAGTTAAATCATAAACAGCAATAATAAAAGAGAGTAAAGTTCTATTTTCTAATTAGTTAACAACTCACTTTAAAACGTAAAGTATCAACCATTGATGAATAAATCAAGGGAAATGCTAACAAAACTTGTTAACAAATCCAAAGAGGAAATATATTATGGAGAATTGTGCATTCAATGCCTTCAAATGTTGAAAAGTGATATTTCTTATTTAAATCTTCTGTTTTTATTTTCTTTTTGGTTTTCTTAACAAATGCCCTAAGGGCACTTGTTAGCATGACCCAAATCAATGACTGATTTTACATCCACATACATAAAAAATCATGAGTGTTAAAATGTCGGCCTTAATTTTCAAAAATTCAAGGAGTCAAATCCTAATTGGAAGGTCTAGTGACATGATTTGTTTTTATTGTCTTATTTGATGTCCGGTTTTACACTAACCGGGAAAGTTCTGATTTCTGCTATCACGCATTCTCTTTGTGTTTGCAACATTGGTTGATCCTATACCATAAGATCCCGGAGTATCGGATTTTTCAGCTCTATTTTTGCATCTCTGCATCCATTGAAGGGAATGAGATTTGATAAGTTTATCGACATAATTCTTATTTATCATGACAGTCTCTAATATTAAGATAATAAATTATCACAAACCTTAAGAAAATGATAGTGTTCCACCCATTTCGACTTCGACAGATTAGATAGTGCAAATCTTTTCAAAGTCTTGCAGTCGTCAGGTTTTACCCCCAACAAAGAGATATCGAAGACACCTTCCGCAAGAAGCTGCTGAAAGTAAGTTAAGTTATCCTTGAATTGAGCACTATCGAACATGACCGTAAGGCTGCACGTACAACAACACAAATCGTCAATTGTGATGGACTCGGTCTCAAACATTGGAATCGTAAACAGGATTCTTGATGAATTACAACAAAAACTCAATGAACCAAAACTGAAAGAGTAGAATTCTAACCTATCAGGAAGTTTAGCAGTATCAATCACAGGAAGAAACTTCAGTAATTGCTGCTGCTCTTCATCTGTCAAGATTCTCGAAAACTCTTCATAGTTTACCACATCCTAGCCAAACATAATAACAATTACGGTAAGCATTCAGCGATTAAATAGATTTGTGGCGCTAACCTACTAATATTTTATAATAAATGTATATATTTAACACTAAAAACAACTAAATCAATTACAAATGCGTTGTGCCTCTTCTCAACTCATTTGAATCAAATGTGTAACCTGAAAGCTCTATGATCAATTACATGAACAAAGAGTCTAATAAAAGATTCAAAAAATGACACTGAACCTCGTTGTTAATGTAAAACCATGCCGAATTAGTTATTAGAAGCCTGGATAAGAACATTTTTTCCATCTAGCATAAAACAATGAAACCAAAAGGGTGAAAGGGACTCTCACATTTAAATCTATTAAAGTCAGTGGTGAATCATGATTTCCAAGGATTTGTACACTTTCAAGCTGAGACTGGTCACTGAAATTTAAAAAGCAGAAATGTTAATGGCTGCATAGTATATTTATCTCAATTCTCAAGTATTCCTTTACTAAGTCACATGCAAAGCATATCTTACAAAAGAATCAACTTTTTTTTGGCTTAAACAAACAAAATAGATTTTTATCATCTTAAATTATAACTTTTTGGGGAGTAACAACAATGTTTATTCTAGTGAAAGAAAGCTTACCTTTTAAGTTGCTCGTGCTTCATTCCGTGAAAAGCTGAGTTCCTGACCTTTTCAGCTCCCTGAGATGAGAAGTTCGAGCGACTGGAACTATCGTGCATAAGAACAGAACCGGAATATGAATACGCCTCACTCATTGGATATTGTCTATTATCAAATGAAAGAGAGCTAGCCTCAGACTCTTCTTCGCGAGCTACATAGCTAGGATGCCTGATGAGAACACTTCCATGTCCTATCTCAACAGAAACCATTGGCGTTTCACTTTCGAAGAGAAGATCTTCTTCGGAAGATGCAGAAAAATAAGACTGTTGTTCATGAAGAATAGTGCATAAATCTTTTGTGAGTTTCTCGACAGAAGAGGGCTTTGCCCGACCGACACATGTCCTCTTTTTCGAAGGCACCGTTGCATCCCATATCACTGACTGAGCAGGTCCT
Organism: Cicer judaicum; assembly: GCA_037974835.1. Taxonomy (NCBI): domain Eukaryota; kingdom Viridiplantae; phylum Streptophyta; class Magnoliopsida; order Fabales; family Fabaceae; genus Cicer; species Cicer judaicum. Next base: position 13,692,055 of record JBBPBS010000738.1, read on the forward strand.
AAAATCAACCAAACAACAATAAATTAGAATTAAGTGTTTTTGAGAAAACAAAACAAAAATGATGAACTAAAAAAATGTAGATTACTCCCTCCATTCCTATTTATAAGTAAAAGTGAGTCAACAAATTTTGGACCAAATACATCAACTTTTGTTGACTCACTTTTGCTTATAAATAGGAATGGAGGGAGTATATATTTTGCATAATAATGCATGCAGAGAATTTCTTGATCTTAGTCATATAATGATGAACTATTGAAGGATACAAACAAAGCATATATGCAAAAGTAAATTTTGACTTCCATGAAAACAATGTGTTATCGAAGAAATACGCACATCTTAGATACTATAAATAAAAAATAAGAACTTGCCACTGCCAATGAAATCAGAACAAACCTGTCAGATCACTAGCATCAGCGCTGCCAAATTGTGCACAGCTTTCTGAGTTAGATAACGCTGATCCCGAACTTGATCGGGTGCTATAATCTTCATCAACAGCCTTTTGGAATCCATGGTTGTAATCAGATGCAATCCTTCCAGAGACTACATTTTCATGGTTCTGCTTCCGTTTGAGCAATTTCGCTTCTTTGTTCTTATTCAACGATATGCTCTTTACCCTGGAAGCCCTTTGATCATCACAATCATCGGTTTCAGCCCGGGCGTGTAAAGGAGTGTAATTTGCAAGTGTTCCTTTTGTCCTCCACCGAGACCCGCATGCATTGCATAGTACTGGCTTCTCTGGCGGCCCGTTGCGCCAAAGTGGTGTGCCTGTTGATTGCTCAAATGTCAGAACTAAGAAATCTACAAACAATTAGCACCCTTGCAAACAAGAATAAAGATGTATCTCAAATTGGATAAGCCACTAACAAACACATTTATATTTTTATGATAATCCAAATCATGATACATATTAAACTTGATACAGCACAACACATCACTCAACAATTGATTTCAAGGTTGAGATAGCATCATCTGTTAGTATTTCCTATCATAAGGAACTAGCTTTTCCTGCTAGAAACTAGCTAGTATATAATATTTAGGATTAATACATGTCAGTAGTTTAATAACTTATTGTGAAGAGAAGATATTGATATAAAAAAACTCTAAGCAGTTAGTGATAAGACTTAAATTAAGAACAATGAATACTATGGTGAAAAGAATGATTGCTTTTGTGCTTAAATGATTAACAGGAATTGCCGAGTCTCACTCGAGACTTAAATCGTATACTTAATTATAGTTAACTATGTAGCACTGACACTTCAGATTGAAGACATGTCTGTCATTGACACATATAGTTACATTTAATCACTTTTGTTTTCTTAATTTTATGGTTGGTGTCTGTGTCAGTGTCGTGTCTATGTTTGTGCTTTCATAGATACTTAAGCCCGCAGTATAGTATTCAACAACACATAGTAGCAATGACTACAACACTTAAGAAAGTAAGAAACAGCTTCAAAATATTCAGAAAAGCAACGAAAATCATCAATGCTCAAGCTGCATGAGTAGTTCTATCAAGTTGATCAGCATTGTAAAACAAAAACAAAATAATTACAAATTGAAAAAACTTGAGGATTGATTTATCATTAGCCAGAAAGCAAGGGAACATAACATGTATTAGGAATAAATGCACTTCTTGTCCAAGATCCTTTGATACATTGAGAAATTGTTTTATAGAGAAAACAACAAAAAGAACTTTATAAAATTCATTTGGAAGACAAGAATGCATTAACTTCAAACATTTTATAAATACTTAATTCCCTTATCTCATGTTCATTGAAATAAGAAGACATAAACTGTTCTTTAACTCTTTTTGACAAAGACCTTAACAGTATCAAGTGTTCTTCCTATCAATGCCAAAAAAAAATCACCTATTCAATGAACTCTCCATAATTTTCCACATGTTACATTGTCTCAGATTTCAAACATAGTCAATGAAAACAAATACCGGCAATACAGTGAAACAAAAAATAAAAATAAGTAGAAAATCAACACAATTTCCACAACTTTCAATTCCAAATGCTCAAAGCAACAAGATTCATTAATCATACATTTGAATCTGTATACATCCATAAAATTACACAGAACATGCCTAATTTTTTTCAATTTGCAAACAGTTACAGAACACTCTTTGAAAAAAAATTAAAAAAAAATAAAAACCTTGAATAAAAAATTATATATATTGGAGAAACAAGAACTCACTTGTAACTCCACAGTGATGGCAAGGTCCTTGTTTTCCCATGTCTCAGAAATATGAACAAAAATTTGCAGAAGAATGAGAGGAAAAAAAAAAAACTTTTTTTACCAAAAAGAAAATGGGATTTTTTTAATAAATTTACAATAGCTATTTAAAAGGGTTATGGTTTCTGCATCAAAACCAAAATGAAAGTTTGAAGAATAAAGCAAAAACCAATAGACCCAGAAAAGTTTGTCTTTTTAGTCCTTGGAAAAAAATTCACAAAAGAAAAAAACAACACACAGTAACTATAATTGAAGGGATTGATGTATATGTTATTGGTGAGAATCTGTACAATCCAATAGAAGAGAAAAGAACATTGGAGAAAAATCTGAGAAATGGTTGTGAAAAGAGGAAAAGAAGGTGAAATGGTGAGAGAGAAGAGAAAGAGAGAAAGTCAGTGTATGTGACCTTTTGTATTGTATATGAAGTAAATGTTTCATCTTTTTTTCTTTCTTTTTCTTAAACATTTTTTCCTTCTTTTTTATTTTCCCTTAAATTCATTTTGTTGTTGTTAATGTTATATTAATTATTTTAATATTAATTTAATTTAGTGGTAAAAATTGTTTTTTATTTGTAAATTTGAATTAGATTATTATTGGAATGAAATTAAATAAATATAATATAAATTTTATTAAACTTTAAATGTTTTTCTACTTTATATACATCATAATATTTTTACTTTAATAAAAAAATCAATTTTGAATTTTGTTGAATAAATTTTTTAAATTATGACCTTAGTTTACAAGGGAAAGAGAATAGTAGGGGGAATATTATTGCATATATCCGGCTGACTATGGACTTTTCTTCTTTGTTTATCATCAATTTTCAAATCCTCATCAAATAAAATCTTAAAGTATTGCATCTTCACCGTCCATTTTTTAGGTGTCAAATAGTTCTAATTTTATTATTATTTTATAATATATTATTATAATTATAATAATAACTTGTTAGGAATGAATATTGTGAAGGGAAAGAAAAAATGTAACCCACAAAAAAAGAGAGAGAAAACAACAAGGAGATGTCTTTGGCCTTTCCCAATTTTTATTCCTTTTTTAAGAGATGAGATGAGATTACTAATTCACAATTTAATAATTTATTTATATTCTAGTGTGTGTGATGACATGATGGTGATAAGCATTTAATGTGGTTTTTAATTAATTTAAGAGAAATAGGAAGAAACATGACTATTTGTGGTCACCAACTTAATTATCACCGTTGGATTAGGCAAATGAGGTTGATGAAATAGTTGATATTTCAAATCAATGGCCAAATTCAAGCATTAGTTTTTTAAGATTTTATTAAGAGTGAAATTTTATCTTAATCAAATGGTGATTAAGGAGGCGTGTGAGCTAGCCACATGATTCTCGCACGTTATTGTTCAAAGCAAAACTCCATTATATGCCTCATCTTAGTTAGTAACCGTAGAAAAATGTAATATAAAAAATTATTTTTTTATTATTTTATTGTAGTTTTGTTCTAATAAGATGATTAAATTTAAACTGCATCGGTAGTTAAATATGTATATATTATATGAATTTAAATTTATCACGTTGTGAGAATTTAATATTTTTTATTATATTCAATTTCACAAGTGAATTTTAAATTTATACTAAAAGATTGAATTGATTTTTTTTTTACTTTATCCTACAAATTTAAAAATGATTTTTTCTCAAAAATAAATTATAAGAAAGACAACATGACAAACGGTGTGTCCATGATACATAGTGGGCATCTCGTGGATTTGACTAATCTGGTGCCTTGTAATTTTCCTTATTTGCAATTTGTGTAAAATTAATTAATTTTGGTTCGTAATCTATAAGACTGTGCCATAAGGTTAGGACATGATAGAGTTATTACTTATCTATCTCAAAAAAAAAAAAAAAAAAAAAAAAATCACAAGCTCACTAATTTTATTTTACTAAAAGAACTACTATACAATTAAGGTATATATGTAAGTGAGGTTAGTTATTCGTGAATTAGTTGCATTTGACACTTTGACTTGTTAATTTTTTTTAACAAATTCGTTTATTTAATTAAATAAACAAACCCAATCTTGATACTTAGTCAAGAAAAAAAAACTAATCTTGATATTTGATTCAATCAATTAAATGAGTCAATTCTATTTATAAGTTTGACTTTTTATTTAATTAAGAAGATATAATAAGACTAAAATTCAATAAGATGGATAATACTTTAATCACAAATAAAAAATAGATAATATTTTGAAATTTTAACTCAAGTGACAAATATCAATATTATTAAGTTAAACGTTTTGTCTCATATTTAAATTTTTGGAATTTTAATGAATTAATTATAATAAAACTTATCATATCTTTTAAAATAAAAAATTAAAAAAGATAAGTTTTTATTAACTTTAATCTTATTTATGTTATAAGACTTTATTCATATTCTAATCTTCGATGATGCTTAAGTTAGTTTTGAAGTTTTTGGATTATAGTCAATAAGTTATATAGAAATTTGCTATTCTA
>JBBPBS010000738.1:13696830-13751270 GCA_037974835.1 Cicer judaicum
TTGCTATTCTAATGGTTGAAAAAAATATAATAGTTGAAAAAAAAATTATAAAATAGTTTTGAATATTTATTTAAACATTAAGAATGTAGTTCTATATCTTTATAAACAATTATTTAATTAACATATATAATATATTGAATACTAAATACATTAAATCAATAAATAAAGAACAATATACATAAATACAAAAAGATTAAGATATAAAAGATTTAAACAAATCAAATTCAAGTTGTACTTTTTTTTAATAATAAGTTAAACTCATTCTTTTAATTAATATCTTTTTTACAAAATTAATATTTTTACGTGCAAATCAGATTACAAATTTTCTAAAATATTGAAATTTACAAAATTAATTCTTTTCAACATATATTTTTCAATTCACATTAATAATAATCAAAGCTTAAAGACTAGATGATTAAGATATCCAAATTAATACCTACCACTTTGTCACATTATATGTTGATATCTTTTAATTAGTACAATTATTTAAATAAATATATAAGTGAAACTCAAATCACTCATTTTTTGCCCTATGTCCAAATGAGTACACACTCTGAGTGAAAACATTATCATATCAAACAACCAAAAAGACCCTAATGAAAGACAAATTGAATGGCTCTCAAAGACATTGCAAATAACACGCTTTCATTGCATTATTAAAAAACTTTTTGTTCTACCAATATCAATAAAAGTTAAAACGCATTTTCTTCACTCATAGTGCCTTTTAGGAACATATATGAACCACCAACTAGTCATGTATATTGATTAAAAGCTAAATTCAACCATAGCTAACCCACCTCTTCCCAAATTTATCTTTTTTTGGCAATACATCTCACCCACTTGAAAAGCGAACAAAATAAAGAAGGGTTTGTTTGTTTAAATTTTTTTTTTTTAAAAAAAAGATTTTATAATATATATATTATAAGATAAGATAAATTTTACTCTAATTAATTCATATAACCGTGATATCTTAAGTTCGAATTTAGGATAAGACGTCTAACCTAACGATACCGATATCGATATTTATTAGTTGATTTAGAATTTAAGGATAAATTTGATATTATTTTATCATTTTATTATAATATTTTTTAAAATAAAATTTCAATTAAAAAATTAGTTTGAACAGTTTATGTTAGAATATTATTTTAAGTATTTCATCTAGTTATTTGTTACAATTTTTTTTAGATAATGAAATTTTTAAAAATAATTTAAATGAAAAACTATTTTGAGAAGTTATTTGAAAAAATTATCTTTTAATTTTTTTTAAATGTAATTTTTATCATGTAATTTTTTTAATAATAAATATATATAAATTGTTGAATGTTAAAATTACTTTTGTTTAAACAGTTACAAATGAGTCTAAAACAAAATTTACTATTTTTAAGTAAGTTTTCACAAAAATTATTTTTAAAAACATAAAATCAAAATAAATTTTTAAAAGTTTTAAACAATTAACGGACCCAAAAAATTTCATCCCAAACTATCATTGAACCAGCAAATTTGAGACCATGTATATATATAATAGGAAAAAACTTACGTACATTTCTTTAAGCACATTTTGTGTTGTTTTTAACTCAAAATATCATAACAACTTATGATTTTCTCAAATCCATACTTTTTTCAAAGTTTCTATTAAAAAAAATCTATTATATGTTAATAACAACATGAAAAGCACCAAAAGGGAATAACCAAAAGCTTGTCCTGTATAATATTGAAAAACAAGCTAGTTTTTTTAGAAAGAAAATATAATATTGATTTCCGAAAATATAATGTTTTCCACGATCTCATTCATATTGAACATTTATTTATTTTTAGTTTAATATTTAACAAAAATAGCACTTTCATTTTAATTCCCTCCGTGATTCATTTTCTAAATATAAAAAAACACATAAAAATATTTCATAGCAAAAATTGTTTAACATTTGATGTCTTCTGCAACAATATTGTTCAATTAAAATGCAAACCAGTGCATTCTTTCTATTTTTACAAATTAAAATTGACACGTAAGACAAAAGCAAGATATGCAACTATGCACAAACTAATATTGAAATTCGCAGGTCAAGTGCAATCAATTCCTTGAAATAAATAACCATGATGTATAAAATTAAGTGTACCAAAAATATCGACATATTCAACTAATTCTGCCATATTTTTATCTGTTTTCTTAGTGATAACTGATTAGGATAGCATGTCATCAAATTCCAAACACCTAATGGGTTTTAGAAAATAAAATATAAAGTGGTTTGCTGGTTTGAGTGACAAAGATTTTATGATTTTAATTATTCTTTTTTAATAAAATTAACAACTATTTAAATATATATTAATATGTAATAAGATATAATTTAATTATTTAGATTTAGAGAGTGTATAATGTGATAAGATAATGAATAGAAAATGCAACAGAAACATCGTGGTGAGGTACACAACCTAGGTGGGTCCTATTAAAACTCAACTGCTTATCGTAGACCAACCTGTTCTTCTTGTAGCTTAGCTCCTTTAATACTTTTACTTTGTTTTTTTAAAGACTGATTATAAAGTGCGACTCGACTTAAGGTGATATTAGGTTAGGTGAAATTAGATTTTGAAAGGTTTGTGATTAATGGTTTATCGTGATTTTTTTATTTAATTTGATTTGTTTTAAACATTTATTTAAAAATCTATTTCATATTAAAAAATTTAAATAATATATTTTATGTTTTTTTTTAAATAAATTAAACTAGATTTTTATACAAAATAATGAACATAAAAAAATTTAATAAAATTATATTTTTTTTACTCAATAATATTAAATTACTAACAATATTAATAATATATATATAAATCAGTCTATTATTTTTTTTATAAGTCTGATTTATTTAAATTAATAAAATTTAAAAAAAAATAAATTAAACATTTTTATCAAATATTAATCTAGTTTAGACTTTAAGTCCTATGGTAAAATTTGTAAGTTTAATATAATCTTAAACTACTACCTCCAATTCTATATATAAATTTGAATAGAATAAATAAAATTTTAAATTATATGTTTTAAATTAAAATAACCAAATATGATTATATCCTTTCAGCATATAGTTGTGGACCAGACGGCTATAAGTCAGATTTAGGCCACATGTACAGAAAATGCCTTAAGGTGCATAATTGATTTATCATTTATGTGGTGAAACTTAGAGTTTGGTGTACAAATTAATCTACTCTGCCCCGCTTAGTCTATTTCGCTTAATCACGTATTAGTAGTATATTTAATGGATTGAATTATTCTATCCTCAAAAGATACTTATAATATATTGATTTAAATTTATAATTTTATATCACAAGTATTAGTATTAAGTAAGAAAAAAGTCACAAATGATACTTAAAAAAAATCTTAATAGACCAAGCCCATATTAAAAGTATAACAAATAACATGATGAAATAAAATATAATTTATATAATTACAAAAGTATTAACTGATTTATAACCTATTAACTAATTTAAAAATATAGTTATCATTTTTATTATATATTTTTTAAATTATAGTTAGTTCACAATATAAACGGGTCTAACCTACAAAAACCAAAATATAAATAAACTAAAAAAACTTGAACCATAATCTGCATAGACTGTGGATTAAACGGTTCGGTTTGCTGGCCTCAGTTCATATACCTAATCTAGTAAAATATATACAATTTAATATCTATATTGACTTTTAAACACAATAAATATATATATATATATATATATATATATTTTCTTTTATCCATAAAATATTATATTAATATTTAAAATAATTTGGAGAGGGATAATTTTTATTAGCTAAAATGAAATTAATGCTGAAATTAATATTTTTTTTAATTTAAATGTGCTATTTTGATTTCTCATGTCATTATAATATTTACTAATTATAATCATTAAATCAACTTTGATTTAATGTAGATGCCGTCAATAGTTTTTACGTCGTTAACATCGTAGTTCTAGAGACGTAAGTAATTCAACCACTTTAATTTTATTATAAATATAAATTTTACTATATTTATATGTATTTTGTCTTTCTATACAATTTTATGAATATTGTAAATTTGTTTCCTGATTTTTTTTATTTTTAATTTTAACAATTTTTAATTTTATTGATATCGATCAGATATAATTTTTTAACAATTTGAATGAGTATACTTTTAGTAAAACAATAAAAATAGAAAGAAACAATATTTGAACGCACCAAGTCATTGAGACGCACTAAAAAATGCAGAGTTTTGAAGCTAAAAGTTAACAACAAGGAATAAATATTAGAAAGAAACCAATGAATGGTATAGAAATTGGGTGCATTTTTGTGTCACATAGTGATGTCTTGGGACTCATCGTGGCTTGTTATTTTCTATTTCAAACATAAACTATATATAATTGAGTTTTAGCACCGCCATGATTTGTGAAACATTTGTTTTTTGCTAGCTAAGCCCCATGACATGTGAACCATTGAATCAACAATGCAAATCTACCGTCTCATATGTTGTTTCTTCAGTACGATTGGATCATTTTATATATTTATAGTTAGTAGATAATACGGTTTAATCAGTCAAAAAAGAAAACAGGACTTCAAGGTGTTTTTATAACTGGACCGTTTTAATTGAAAACAAATGAGTCCCCATAAATTTACCTACCATCCCTTCATTTTTACATTCCATCCTTCTAAAGTACATAAATATATAATTTTATCCCAGTAATATTTAATAGTCAAATTTTTATAAATATTAGAATCCTCTTGCAAAGGTAATAGCTAGAAAGGGATTTTGAACGAGCTAACTGAGGCTACCTTCAACCAACTCTGTTGGTTCAAAGACTGGTAGGGGTGAGAATAGGTCAGGCCAGACCAGACTTTGAAAGGTCTGAGCCTGACCTACGATTTATTTTTTCGACCTAAGCCTGGCCTACGGTCTATCATAGGCTTTTTGTTCGGCCTAAGCCTGACCTTTTTAATAGTTTGGTCTAACCTGGAAGCCTTTTTAAAAGCCTTTTTAAAAGGTTTTTTAAACGAATCAATTATTACTTCTTAAACAAATAAGGAACAACTACTAAGTGATTGACTAATTGAACAGTTACCGAATATAAAACGACTACCAAATATAGAACTGCTACCGAATATGGAACGACTACTGAATATAGAATGATTAGTAAGTGATTGTCTAATTGATAGAATTTAAAATAGAAAATAATATTATTAGCATAATAATAAAAAATAATATTATTAATATAATAATAAAAAACAATATTAATAAATAATAAATATATATAAGTCGGCCTGTTAGGCCTAATAGGCTTTTTTATAAGCATGAGTCTGACCTATTTAAATAAATAGGCTTTAAAAACAGTCTGAGTCTAGCCTTTTTATTAAATAGGCCAGACCAAACCGCCTTTTTATTAAATAGGCCAGACCAAACCAGGCCATAAGCAGGCCAGGCCATAGGCCCCTACGGACGGCATAGCCTATTCCCATCCCTACCCTTGATCAAGGGGAAGTGTTGAGATGCATGGAGAGTACTTAGAGATTAGTGAGGGTAGAAGGAATTGAATTTCACTAACAACACGATCCGGGGGTAAATGTTGATTTGCTTACTCTTTTTACTCAATTGAATCAGCTTAGCTAATTAAAAAGCTTCTAGGTCCAAATTGACTAACATAATTTTAATTTTTTTTAAAAAAAATATTTTGAAAATTTCATATTAATCTAAATTTTAAAAAAATAATTAAAAAAGCACATTCAGAATTTTCACATGCATACAAAATTTTAAAAACAATTTAAACTTTTAAAAAAGTTAAATTTCAGAAATTACAACTTTTGAAAAAATTGCATTTCTAAAATTTCAGATTCATCTAAAATTTCAAATTTTTTAACACTTAAAAAAATTATATTTCGAAAGTTTCACATTCATCTAATCGTTTTAAAATTTTTAAAACTTTTAAAAAATTACATTTGAAAAATTTCATACTTATTCAATTTTGTTTAAATTTTGAAAAAATTACATTATAAAAATTTACCATTCATTCAAAGTTTTAAATTTTTGTTGAAATGTTACAATCTTTTTTTAAACATTTAAAAAAGTTGGTATTTTAAAAGTTTCACATATGAAATTTTAATTTTTTTTAAATTATTATAAAAATTACATTTCAAAAATTTCATATTTATTTAAAATTTCAAAATGTGGATTTTTTTTAAAAATTTGACTATCACATAATAAAAAATAAAAATAAAATAAAGTAATATTTCATATGGTTTAGAGGGATTGTGAGGTAAAGGTGAATAGGTGGGAGATGGATTTTTTTTTTTGTCGACACATTTGTTTTTTTTATTCATTCATTAGGCAGGCTCAATCGATTGAACCGTGATCTTGATAACTCACTCATTCCGTCGCACTTATACATTTTTTTCCATACAAGAGCTGAACATCTCTTAATCGAGTTGTGATCTAAAGAAAGACCTATGTTAGTAACTTATATATATAGGAGAGTGACAATGTTAGTATTTCCAATTGTCATAGATGATGCTCATCCTATCCCAGGAAAACAACCACATTCTCAGAGATTCCCATAAAAATTCAAAATCTCATTCAGGTGACAATAGGAACACAACAGTGTGGACCAATTCAATCAAAAAGTGATTTCGGCAATCGTTTAATTTATTAACCTGATATACTAAGCTACAAGGAATCCTCCTAATTCATGTAGTAAAAAGTTCCATGGTAAAGGAATAAATATATCTCACGAGACCCTGGACAAAGAATTTGTGATGGATCTTCACTAATTTCTACCCCTACTACTTCTCTGTTCTGTCACTCTCCATCTTCAAGAATGATGTTATGTAATAATCTCTCTTATTAGAAAACTAAAAATACATGTCAAATTTTCAGCATGCACTACAAAGCAGAAACATGGCTAACTGCACAGCGGGAACAAGTTCAAGACGTGGAGAAAACTTTACAGATAGCTGTCATATGTATATGTTCCAAAGATTAAACGAGAAGTGTCAAACAAGCTTGATTGATAAGAAAATCAATCTCTTCTCTTCTTCTTCTTTTCAGTTTTCTCGCTTGAATTCTTCAACTGGAAAGAATAATGAAAATCAAATCAATACAACATTTATATGGGGAAAAAACGCAAAAAAACAAAAAAAACAAAAGTGGAGGTGCAATCTCAGAAGAAGGTTTTCACTTTACAGGAATCAAACTCACCATGATAACTAGAATCCGGACAAAAATTGCAACCAAATCAGTAAACAAGGTCAGAGCATGCTTCACATAATCCAGATCGCCAAAGTGTGCCTTCTCAACTATTTCTTGTGTGTCAACTACAATGTAACCCACAAACACCAAAAGCCCAAAATACAACTGCAAAAGTAGGAAATAAACACCATGTTAAAAACTTATAGCAGTAGGAAAACAAAGCTTAAAGGTAATTCTACAAAAGTACAAACACTGGCAACCATTTACCTCAAACTTAAAGATTGCCATTGAACCTCCAAAGATGGAAGAAGCAAAGTGCAACCAAAGAAGAATGGACAACCCAGAAGAAACCAAGCCACCAAGGTACAGGTACTCCCTACGCTTAGCAACCAAAGCTGCTCCCGAGAAACACCCAAAGGCCAAGGCAGTTGCCACAAATGAACTGAAGATGAGGCTGAACCAATAGAAGACTAATGTCACAAATCCATCCAAAACTAAAAATATATAAACCCCAAACCCAATCTTTACCTCTCCTTGATGAAAAGATACAGACAATCCTAAATCTCCCTAAAACAATTAACATAACACATGTATGCATAACATGAACATAGGAATCCCTAATCTAAGCAAGCGACACAAAAAAGGAAACACCCCAATGCACTGACAAACCACAAATATAATGAAAGCATACCTTGGATCAATTTGAATAGCCAAATCAATCAAGGGTCCAATAGAGGCACCCTGAAACAACGCTGCGGCCATCAACAAAGTCAACCTCTTTCGCTGCATACCATTAAAATAAAAAACACAAACACGTGAAGTAAGTAAGAAATTAAACCGCAAAACCATGAAAGGAACATAAGCTACAAAAAGGAGCAAATTCATACCTCTTCAAAAGGAGGAGTTGAGAGTAACCAAACACTAGTTCCAACACACGCTATTGTGGTGAGAAAACCGCCAAGGTTGAAGAGAACATGAACGTAAGTTCCCACAGCAGCAGCAACCACAGCGAAACACAAGGTCAAATAAACCTACAATCAATCATTCAACCCAATTGTAAAACTAGTTATTGTATATATTTCATCATTCAAAGATTTTCTAAACCTAGTTATTGTAAATCTCTATAATAATCGAAATTGGCGTAATCCATAAGAGGAAAAATGAAAAACACATCGAAGATAACTAGAAATTGAAGAATGAAGTAAATTTATGACAAACCCTAGAAATTATTAAGGGGAATGAAATGAAAAAAAGAGAAAACCTGTTTGAGGTGATTCTGAACGACCGGAGAAATCTGACCGAAGTTCTTGAGAGCATCGAAATTCCATCGGTTTGTTGTATCGAAAAATGAAGTGAATGAATCCATTGAATTTTTGTATTTGTTTCTTCGAACGCAGAAAGAAAGAAAGATTGAAGATTAGGAATAATTTATAGAAACTAGACTTTATATTTATAATGTTTTGATATTATTATTATTTGAATGAGAGTGAATGTGGATAGTAATTTCGAAGAAGGTTCGGGGTTGTTATTACTGAAATGTCCTTTCTTTCGAGGCAAGTAAACTCATCCAAATTTGGGTTTGTTTGGATGGAACATATCTGGAATTTTTGGATAAATATGAATTTGTCGTAGTGAAGGTATTGGTCCACGTAATGCAACCAATGGCAGCTAGACATATCAGCACCGATATCAAGTTCCACGTCATCATCATACAATAACTACAAAATTTGTTAAAGTCAGAGCTCTCATACATCAGGATCGACGTGACAATGGTTTTACAAATACAATTTTGATATTTACTCCATTTGGTTACTTTCTTAAATAATCCGTCTGAAAAAACTTGCTTTCTTTTTTACTAAAAAAATAAAACACTTAAATAAAATACATTTATTTATGTTTTAAAGGAAATACATGGCTGAATTTATTTTATATTATCATTTTATTTAAAACTTTTTATTATATTTTATGTCTTATATTACAATTTATATATGAAAATGTTCAAGGTCGTAAAGTGGAGAGATTCAATCAACGATATTTTCTTTTTGGGTAGTCACAACTATTTATTGTTGTTTTGATTAATTTAATAAATAAAAAATAATACAAATAATTAAAAAATTAAATTATATTAATAAAATTAAATAAAATACATAAAAAATACAAAATTAATGTAATTGAGTATTTAAAAACTCCTCCTACAAGACTGACATAGTATCCAGAGAAAAAAGAAAAGAAAAATGTTAAAGTAATATACTACGTTACACATATATTTAATCACATTTATTTTTTATTTTATTTTATTAATGTAATATAATTTTTTAATTATTTTTATTCATTAAATGAACAATTAAAAAAAATTAGATGGTCACATTCCACGGTGTTATTTTCAGAGAGTAGAAAAAGAAAGATTTCTTTGTATATAAATTTTAATCTATAATATGATAGAAGATTTTGATATAACGACTTTTCTTTTTAATTCTATTTTTGGTTTCAATTATTTCTTTTCACAATTTCTTTAGTTACATGTCGATTTAATATTATATGATAGAAATAAATTTTAAAGTTTTATTTTATGAAATTTTCATTCTTTTTAGTCAAATAAAAATAATGTCATAAAAAATAAATAAAATATCAACTCTAATAGTTTATTCTACAGATAAAAATAGAATATCATGTTTATACTCTAAATTTTCTGTTCACAATAATATTCTATGCGAACAAGTGTTTAAAAAAGTTATTAGAATAGGTATTCTATGTGAATAAGATTTTAATAAGTATTTTATTAGATATGTTCCACCTATAATTATATATTATTTTTTCAATAAAACTTATTTATTTTAATGCAGTGCATTATGCAGAGGCTACATGTGAGAGAAGAGAGGATGTTTGAACAAATTGTAGTGTTTATAAAAGCCTCAATTTTTATATAGTTTATTTTTTCATTTTTAATGTTATTTTGACAAAAAAATACATATAAATTAATTAATTTAAAAATATTTATTTAAAATTTCTTAAAAGACAAAAAAAATTACATTTTTAATCTCAATGACTCACTTATGAAGGTGATTCATTATTAGAATGACTCACTTATAAGAGTAATTCATTGTTAGGTAAATTCACCCATTGAATATCAGTTATGTGGCGGTGAGCTTCAAAATCAGATCGGCACCTTGGACTTTTTTGGTTTAATTTTTGGGTTTTAACACTCTAATTTATATAAAAAAAGGATTTTAATAATTTAGAATTAAATCGAAAAATTATTTAAACTAGAATTAAAACTCTAGTTATTTCGATTTCGAAACGAGCTGTTTTAAATCTAAATCACCTGGTTATCTTGGACTTTGATCTTGTTGGTTTTTTTTTTCTCCTTGGTTTTGGGCTTTGTTTTTTAAAAGAGGTTACTTATTATTCATTTGAAATACAAAATGGGCTTTGCTGGAATATAAAATGTTGCTGCTTGCATTTTCGTTTTATTTTTTCCACGTTTGGCATTTGTATCATGTGCAATCTGGCTCATGTGTTTATGTGCTATGGATCAACACATTTTTAGTAGTGGAGACTATATATATATATACTCCCAAAACTCAATCCCACTTTGCCTCTCCTTATATATTATATGGAGTGGTCGGAACCAGGGCTTTAGCTTGAAAATATAAGAGCCCTGTACCAATAAAAAATGATGCCGTTGTATTTATTTGAATATTATTATTAATTTTTTTACTTTTTTCATAATCATTAATAATTTAATTGTACTAAGTTTTTTAAAAAGTATTTTTTAATTTTTTAATCAAATTAAATGGTGTGACCCTGGTGGTATTGCATATTTGGGAAAATTTAGTAAAAAAGGTCAATATTGAGGACAACCATGAAAGTTTGAACATATTTAAGGGAGAGAAGCCAAAAGAAGGGAACCAAGAGGAAGATGTCTAGATCAAAATCAAAGAGCAACACAAAAATAGAGTACAGACATTATAGTTGTCATAAAATAAGTCATTTCAAAAAAGATTCTTCTAAAAAGGAGGACAATGAGTCAAGAGATCTGTAGACATTTTGGAGATGGTATGAGAGTGTGGATGTGTTAATGGCTTCAAAAAGTACTTAATCTTTGAAGTGACTTGATTATTTATAATTGATTCACAAATTAAGAACATCAAATTTACATAACTTAAAAAAAAAATAACAAACAGAGAGTTTTATTAAAATTGACAATGCTTTGAGTTGTTTGTTGAGTTGAATCAGATCATAAGATTGGATAAGGAGAAACATGAGCAATTTAAAAAGTGTAGATAAAATTTATCTGGAGTTCCGACTTATGAGAACAATTATACAAGCTTTCCCCTTTTCTTTGTTTGTGATAAGGGAGAAGTGTAGGTTCTATTTAACATATAGATATAGAAAAGTAAGAAGGAAATCGAAAAATATCTCATTTAAAAGAATATAGAACTTTACACTTTTACAGTGATCAACGCTGAAAGTATGCATGCATGCAAAGGTTTCAAAACAGTGTTAATTATTCTGTAGATGGTGAAGAGAATAAAAATTTCACTAGAAAGCCAAGCAAAGTTCCAAGTAGACCAACAAAAATGGCGCAGGTGAACGAAAAGCCAGGATCCCCTCTCCGGCTTCTATGCCTTTTCAGCAAGTCCTACACATTCAAGATAACCGATGGATTAGTGATAGTAATTTGTTGTAGCTCTAAATCTCAAATTAATATGAAATGCATGACGTACCACACAGCTATTATAATTTCAAGTGTTGCATCCAATAAGAACAAAGTAAGAAAGATTAAAGATTTGTGAGAAGCATTGCATTTTTGGTAGTTTTGTTTAATGACATTTTGCTTACATCATACTTTTAGCTCTCAATCAATTCATGGCCAATATTATGTCAGGGAATATGGTTGACTTGAATTGACCATGAATACAGTTTTTTTTCTTTCAAATAGTATCTCCAAAAATTAGAATCAAAGAAGTAACTCCACAAAGATCTTTGTTAACTGTACAATAAAAAGGGAGTGCCGTGTATGTTATTAATGCTACATAAGAGTATTATATGGACACAGAGAAAATGACTCAAAAAATAAAATAAAACATGTCTACAAATAAAATCTTAACAAAAATATTATGATAAATGAGTTATGGGGGAAACATGTAGAAAATTACCAGTTCTTGTTGAAGCTGTCGCGTTTGTCTGACAGCGGCTTCTCTTTCTTCCTTCAGGAGCTGTACAGCCTGAGTCGGAAAGGAAATTCAATTCAGTATGACTGGCTATAACCTAAACTACATAACTGGATGTTTAAATAAGTTTGATGAACAGGAAATATATGCTATTGTTTTATGATCAATCATAAAGATGAGCAAAACAGAAAAGGCAAAACAAGAGTGCCAAGTCCTAAGCCTAGTTACATTCCCAAGCTGAATTTGGTAAAACAAATCTATTGACCCAAGTATAACTTCTCTTCCAAACACATAGTAGCATGGCCAAGGATGAACTCTCATGCAGAATGCATAATCTTCTTGAGGTTTTTCGCCATATAAATGCGTAGGAAACACATTTAGTAGTATAAAATTAGAGAAAGTGAAAAGAAAGCAGAGGAACCGTTTATAACCAGATATAACGCTTACTCTAGATGGGAAAAATTTGACGGAGGCATAAATTAATTTCAATGTTTGTTCAATTTGCAATTTTACTTATGAATCCCAACATGTTTTATAGCATTTTTACACACTAGGCCCTACGTCGTTTCCTTCAAATGATCAAGCCTGGTCAACACAGGTAATCTCTACATCTTAGTGTAGTGAATCGCAAAAATTAGCGGTTTGTTCGAATTTTGCTATGCTACAAGTGCTATAGCTGCTATTAATCAACACTTTGTACTAAATAGCAAATATGTGGAGTTTCTTTGCATCTCTCAAGGGATCCCACCCATATGAGAATTCCAGCTTGGTACATAAGATGCAACATGCGGCATTATTGCCAAATACACAAAATAACCAAATTTGAAATGCAGAATGAAAATGAAACTTCAAACTGAATACCACAAAGGGTGAAGGAATAAAAGACACTCACAGAAGAGGAATTGAGTTTTTGTGAGGAATTCTTTGCTGCATCGTCTTCAGAGCTACCTTCGGGTGAGGTGGGAGTGATATATGAGACTCGTAGTTTCAAATCCTCTATTGAATTACCACTATCCTTATTAAACTGCAAGCCAAAATAGCAGTACATTCATGATCAACTTTTTCTTTTCATTTTATATAGTTGACACTGTATAAAAGACAGTGTTGAGCCTCTTACAGTATCTGGTGGAAGATCATCAATATCAGTATTTGGATTCACTATTGTACTCTGTAAGAGAAACTTGTCTTTACATTGCATGTCTGGAGGGTATTCACGTTGAGCTTGGAGGGTAACTGTACAAATACAAAAATTGGACAATATGACAGATGCTAATACTGCAGAATTGGGACGAACTCCAAGTTAATTAAAAATAGCATATGATATGATCGATTTCGAGTCTAGTATTGTTTAATCAAAAAAAGTGTTTCTTCTCTTCATTTGATAGTTTTTACATTTTTTTCTCTTCAATGTGTGCTCTAAATCCAGTAGAGAAAATAAATATATATTAATGAAAGAAGGAGACTTGAAAATGAACTGCAATGGCAAAAAGCAGCACCTCTGATGATACATGAGTCCCAGGGCTGTATAACACCAGTGTTTGGTCGTACAAAGTACTTCTTAGGTGAAGTAGTTTTGACCTAGCAAACATCAAGTTATAATGTAAACAATAGTATCAAATCCAATCAGAATCAATAAAGAATAACTTTTGGAATATGAAGCTATAATAGAGTGAGTACCTTGAAAGCAACATGGTTCTGTGTGTTATTCAGGACTTTAAGATCACAAAATGTTTGCTTTTCCAGCTCAACTGGTAACATAAACATTATTATTAGATTAATAACTAAATAAGATTACAGCCTGATTAAGGAAAGTAATTAATATTTATATATGAAATATTAAATGGTATTTGCACATACGAAATATTCTGCGAAATAAAAAACAAAAACGCAGTCCAAAATCAAGAGTAGTAGAATTATATTAGATCCTTGTTATACGGGGAATCGTCACCATAGAACAAAACCGTTAAGAATTAAAAAAAAGGCGCCTTTTTTTATATAGAAAAAACAAATGGTAACGAAACATTCATTAAGATGATGATTACGAGGTACACGATTTCTAACCTTTTTAAAATGAAATAATTCACAGAGAAATAGGATTCGTATTAAGTGATCCCTTAATTGGTTGAAGAGATCATAAGGAAATTTATAAATAAAAAAAAGAAGAAGACGAAGAATTAAAAAAGAAATTTAGAATAAAATACATACAATGGAACCTGAGCTCGTCGGGACTAATAGTGATGAGAGGAGTTGCAGTCATGACGAAGTTGTTGTTCAATGGCAATGACGATAATAGAATGTATTAGAAGAATAAGAGAGAGAGGATCAACATAGCAGCGAAAAAGAAGCGTAGTAATTATTATTAGGGGATATAATAATAAAATAAAATAAAATATTAAAGAAAAGAAAAGAAAAGGGTGTTCTTGTATGTGAAGGTGGGTGGGAGTGAGAGAAGAGAAAAGAAAAGAAGAAAAGGGAATGTGGATGTTTTGTGTGGTGGGACGAGGAAGATGGGAGAACCAATGACTAGGGTGCTTGTCTGTCTACAAAGTCCAAACTAAAATAACGCGATTTTTTAGCCACCTAAATCGCTTCCACTCTTTCTCATGTCGACTCAAACCAAACCAAACAGAGGAGGGTATAGGGGTCACTGAATGAAATGAATGACTGTCTGTGCCTTTGCCAGACCACTGTATGCACTGCTCTTTTTTTTCTCTGCTCTCTGCGTCTATTGTATTTTTTGGGGCCCACCTACTCCTCTCTCATGCCTCTATAGTCTATCTATTCTATGCCAAACCCCTCACTAGTCACATCTCACTATTGTTTTCTACACATGTCCTTTATATCTATATATATATTTATATCCCCCCTGCTTTAATTAAACTCAGAAACAGCATTCAATTACTCTAAAACTCTACCGTCTCCATAAACTACAAAATATTTTACAGGATTTTGTCAAGAAAAAATAACAGACCAAAAAAGGTGACATATTCAACTTTTATTTATTTATTTATTTATCATAATAATAACTTTACCTTCCATGGTTCTTAAAGACATGATGGTATAAAATATTGTTAATGCAGTCGTTATATAAAGAGTTTAATAATTCGTAGGAGTATTGTGTCATTCAATGTCTTTCAAATATGATTCAATATTAGTGTAATATTCATTTACATTGTTTTGCTGACAATTCAATTACATTGTTGATACATAAAATTCTTTTATTTAAATCTAAAATGGGAAAGCAAAAACTTAATCATTTCTGCCATAAGATTAATTTATTTGAGCCTATTTCATTTTGTTTGAAAAGTTAATAATTACAAACTAACAAGAAGTTGGCATTTTCATTAAAAAAAAAATATTAACTAAAAAAACAAATATCAAACCTACAGCTTTAAGATATAGAATGTAGATATATGCTTCCTTCAATCTGCCAAGCAAGTGCAGCGTTCAGTCACAATAATGTTGCCAACAAATACGAAAATATGCAATCATCAACAATTTGTTTAAAAAGGTGGGATCGATTGGAAATGCTGGGGATGATTACCGACCTTTATACAAAATGATCCAAATAAAGGCAATTCAAACATCAAAGATGCCTTTAATAAAGCTAACATGATAGAAATTCATCGAAAAAAGGCTAACATGATGGCAACAAGGTTACCTCATCACTAACTTCTAAATAATACAGATCAGGTCCTTGAAAGTATTGAACAAGGTGGCTGTTCGAACAGAACATTTCTAATAAGCTCATGCATGCATATTACAAATAGAACAATATAAATTAAGGTGACTCTGACACAATGTGATGCTTTAGAGCTTGGGTTTCTACCTAAAAATAAGCATACAGAAGAAACACTTCAAATTTCTCAATATTATCAAGGGAGAATACACTTGTTTAAATTTTTAGGACATACATTAAGGGGAAGAAAATGGATACATTTTACAACACAACAAATCAAAATAATCAAATTACTGCACTAACTTCTCCAGGATCAGCGGACTACATTGAATAAGAACATGATGAACATTGTATGACCTTATCATTTGAAAGTGGAGAATCTTGGAAGCTTGTCTTTTAGATAGTACAATCTTGCCTTCCGAACCTTTCGGTGGTTCACCACTTTGATTTCTTTGATGTTTGGTGAGTAGCTGTGGCGGAAAACATAAGTGAGTCATAAAAGACAGAATCTTACAAGAAAATTGAAAGCGCATCATATTAAAAGCCACGACAATGAAAATTACTTTGGTCTTGAGCATCAATTGGCAACTCAATTATGTGAACCATCGGCTAATTAGTTTGAATAAAAAAGTTCAGATCCTTAAATCATATTGAAAATGAAAAGAAGCCTATCAGGGTGCTACTACAAGCACAAAACTACCAACATAATGCAGGATATTGGAAGTAATCCTATTTGTTTTTTACAATGATAAATTGATAGCATACAACTGTTCTGTTTCCTTTTAATATTTTTGGTTATCCAAATGTTTCCAGAAAGACTTCAATTCACTTAAACACTAGTAAAAAAGTTACATGAATAATTCATCCCAAATTCCCATCTCCCAGTTTAATCTCTTATACCTGGCAACTACAATTGGAGACACGGTGACATATGCAACAATGCAGCCCAAAGAAATATCCAGTGGTGCAAACGAGAGAACTAAATTTTATTACAATTTTCATGAGAGAAAAAGGCAGAGGAGGGTACTTACACTGGGAAGACAATCTCAACACCTGTGCCGGCAATAATTCTTCGGATTCGAATAGTGGTATGAATACCAGCATTCTGTTTTGAGATTACAATACCTTTATAAATGGACAACCTACGCTTGTTCTCAGGAACTTCCTGCAAGTAGGACAAGAAAAATACATCACAAAATTCCTCTCACCATATACAACCCTTAATTATTAATTTTTTTGAGAAAGAAGAATACCAATCTGATTTGCACAATATCTCCAGTCCTAATGTCTGGAGTTACCCTCTCTTTATCCGAAGCCTCGATTGCCCTCTGGTGCAATATCTGCACAAACAACATTTTAGAGTTTGATCTTTACTTTTTTGAGTAAACCATTAATTTAGACCCTCAAATCTCACTTTGTCTATTATTTAGTCCCTAAACTACATGAAAATGAAAATAATAAATAGTTCTTAAACTATTTGAAATGTCTCTTTAATCCCTAGTATCTCTTGTCAATGTATAACAACATAACAATAAGACTAATTTGACAAATTTCATATAATTTAGGGACTAATAAGTATGATAGCCAGTAATACTACTTTGATGGTTTATTCAATTTTTTTCTTACAGTCTCGTTGAATTTCCAAATGCATGTAGAAATAATACAAAATGTGAAAACCTAACTATAGAATAAAAGCATTAAAGTTTTGCATATAATCTTCAAAATAGAATAAAACCTTAATACGAACGAAATATTTATCGTTAATAGTACTGAATTGAGATATGGAAGAAAGAATTCACCCCCATAACGTCACCAAGTTTAACCCGAGTTTGTTTTGGAGGCTTCAATTGCTCAATTTCGGGATCAGAATCCGAAACCTGTTCAGCATCAGTTTCCGGAACTTCCTCAACAATATCCGAAGCTGAACCAGCATCGTCATTGGAATCAGCTCTCACAATAAAAGTAGGTTTAGCAATGAGAGGACTACAACGCCGTGAAATTGAAGTTGAAATCAACGGCAAGTTACGAGAACCGAATTTAGAAGCGGCACAAGAAGAAGAGAAACAAAGCTTCGTCGGTGGAATACATTGATTAGGGGTAAACAGAGTCTGTTAAATTCAAATTATGAGTTAGGTAACGTAAATTGAAAATATATCGGTTTTCACATTTAATTGCGTAGTTGTAAAAAAATTAGAGAAGAAAACCTGGAGAAAAACTTGGGAAGCCATAGAGGAATGTGGAAACTAGGGTTTTGAGAAAACGGTTAGTTCAGTGGATATTACGAGTCATGAAAACACCACAGAGCGAAAACGGTTACTAGAGAAGAAGATGAAGCTAAAGGAAGAACATACAAAAACAGCGCCCTTATCTGTTTCTATCTGTTTCAGACTTTGGTTGGGCCAAAATTGTATGGGCCTTCAAAACTCATGTCCACCACAGATCCATTACTATATAAGATATGGGTTTTATAATTCAAAGTTTGGTCCATAATTAAACTACTTTTTAATATACTTTAATATATTGAGATAAAAGATGACATATAAAGATAGAAGATGCCTTGGTGCTGTTGGGCCCGTTTACGATTTGAAGGATATATTTGTGTATTCTCAATAGAGGGAATTTGCATATTTACTCTTCTTTTTTTCTTATCTTAACGGCTACAAGGCTATCTAGTCTCCTTTTATATATCAATCACAAAACAAAACCTTCATTGCTCTTTTTCTGAAACAATGGCACTCACACGTGCCACACTCGTGCTAACCATTTCCCTTGTTCTCATCACAATGTCTCTATCACAAGCTCCCTCCCCTGCACCAATAATATCC
Source organism: Cicer judaicum (assembly GCA_037974835.1). NCBI lineage: Eukaryota > Viridiplantae > Streptophyta > Magnoliopsida > Fabales > Fabaceae > Cicer > Cicer judaicum. The sequence continues at coordinate 13,715,699 of JBBPBS010000738.1, forward strand.
CCTGCCTCCTCCCCAACACCACTACAACCACGAAGTCCAAGCCCAAGCCCAAGCATGAGTCCAAGCCCATCACTACTGGCATCCCCCCATACTTCACTATCACCGCTTAGCGGAGATGTATACACTGATAATCCATTGACCCTCCCAAGCAACGCGTTTGTTCACACAACCATGCTACCATTCATTGCTGCTGCTGCTGCAGTACTGATTCTTGCTTAAACTCGCTAAGATATGCATTTCCTTATTAGTTTCTCTGTTTTTTCTTTTTCATCTTTTGTTGTTTTGATTTGATATTTCGTGTATGATTCTTCCGTGCTTTGTTATTTTGACGGTTGTGACCAAACATTGCGTATGTATTTGTTGGCTTCATATTTTGTAGCTACCTTACTAAATAAAACAGATTTGCATGCTGACTTCTACTTTTCTATCCTTCTCTTCAATTTGTGTTACAAAATTGGTGCTTCTAGCTTCTATTCCAACTTATCAACTCGATAACTTTTTAGTAATTGTGTCTAGATTGTGATATCTCTTTTAAGCATTTTATTGCTAGACTTGATGCTTGAGGGGATGTGAATTATCATATCTCTTTTAAGATTCCTCAACTCGTTAACTAATTAAGTCTATGTCAACCATATGTATCTTTACTCGGTCAAACCTTAAAAAACATGTTGTATAATCGTTAATGGACTCCTACGACCTTCTCGCCTCCCTTATCCATTTAGTAAAAATAGCGATATTTTGTCTTCCGTAAAATTTGAGTCCGATACCTAAGAGATAAGTGCCGCCTATACACATTTTCACTACCAATTGAGTCGGTATCTGACACTTTGTTGATTAAGTCTACTTGAGTTGTACATCGACAATAGTACCCATTTAGAGTTCTACATCAACAATAGTGCCCATTTAGGGGGAAAAAACTTTTTGGTAATTGTCTACATCTTTAACCTCCTTTTGTTGTTAATAATTGCTTTTGAGCTAGAAAGCCTTTCTTGATATATAATTGCATTGCAAAAGATGGGATTAATAGGGTAGTTAGGTAAGCAAGCATATGAGTCTCAAGTGCTAGCTGTTAAGAAAGAGAGCAACATGTGTGGAAAAAATACGTGGAAGGTAACTTTGTTTTTGGAGAAGGGTGAGGTGGCATTTAGAATTTTATTAGTACAGAAGAAAAGGTTAAAGGAGGAAACGGACGAGTTATGGTGGGATATTTTTTGCACCAAATTAATTAACCTTATAGAAAGTGATGTGCACATGGTCTCTATATAGTGGTCTAAGTCTAGCAATGTTAATTAAGAGATTATATAAGCTTAAGCATCTTTAATGGGGGGTCTATTAATAATTCGTTCATTTAGATATGAAAGGTGTTTCGTATGTTCTAGCTTTGATAGAAACAAGTAACATTCGAACGCAACACAAACCTTGAGAAGATTCGGGAGGAGAGTGAGGGGTTTGAATGACAAGCTGAACGTATGAAGTGTAACGTGTGGATTGTATCTTGTTTGATTGCAATTCTCTAAAAAGCACTATATTGATAGTGGAGAATAGAGGAGGTGGACACATTCTTGACCTCATTCTCCACTTCTGACAGAATAGAATCCTTATGCACAAGCCACAAACAAGCATTTCAAAATTTCCTCATTATAACAACAAGCATTTGTGTATGCCAAAAGTTAAACGAATTTTTTTTTATAAAGAGAAAAGTTAAAAGAATTTATTCATTTATGATCATATCATACATAGAGAATGGAGTACCACACCAACTAAAGCATTAGATTCTATCACACCAATATTATGCCACACTTTACTTGGTTCTAACCAAATTCAAATTGTAATGACCGTTTTCTTTGAGAACAAAAGGGTTAAAACAAAAAAAATTACACTTTTCCATGTATGTGGGTATTTTCCCATTTGTTTTATAAATTGGTATTTTACTATTTACAAAGGGATCATGGTCAAAACTAAAAAACAAATGGATTTAAGTGAAGTTATTGATGGAATATTCCATATATTCACACATTAAGAAAACGTATTGTCAAATTAATACTTAGGCATAGAAATTCCACATCATGTTGTAAGATTTTTCTATTAATTTTTTGCGCTTCGACTATCATTCTGTTCTTTAATAGATTGAACGTAACGATCTGCCAGCACAAATAAAAAAATTGTGTTTTAATTTTAAACCGCCACATTCCAACTTCAAAAAGCATTATGTTGAAATTAATTAGTGATACCCAAAAAAAAGCTAAAATTGATTCCCAATGCTCTCTATTTCGCCGATTGACTTTTTGGGATCAAAGTCAAATGATAGAAATTAGTTGATTTCCAGTTTTCTGCCCTTGATTAAGCAGATGGTTTGTAAAATTATGATCTCGCTTAGGTTGGTTTCCACACCCCTTTTGAACTAAATACACCTCCCTCTTTGTTTTGAAATTACATATTTTTCCTTTCAAAATACCACCTGTTAGTTAATAAAATTTCATTATTTTTTTTTTGAATTTTCAATCTATAAAATGTATAAATTTAAATTCAGAAACAATTACATGATTAAGAAACTAAACAAGTCAATGTAATTGTAAAATCAATTTATTAAACTCAAGTGATTAATGAACTCTAGTATGTTGTTTTAATGTGAAGTTTCTTTGACCAAAGAAAAGGATGAATCTTCTGAATTATTCGAATTCGAATCATAACTTAAACAATATTTGATGATACTCTACGTATCTTCTGACTGAACTCTCGATTATCAAGGCTCTATTCCCCTAAGAATCGGAGTTAAAATCAAAAAAATAATCAACATAAATTGCATTTCGGTATTTATATTTCAAAATTATATTTTTCACATGTTAAAATTTGATAAAATTTAATATTTTATTGCATTTCAAAAATGAGATTCTGTATTTCAGAATTATAAGTCCAAAAAAGTTGATATCCTTCTGACTTGGACGTAGTTTTAGAACTCAAAAAGGATGGGTTGTGTAAATAGCAATTCTCCCACAAAATTTAGACTAGAAGAGATGTCTTTCTCTCTCTTTCTCTCTCTAAATGAATCCTCAGGTATTTGAGTGGATCCAAACTCTAATAAAAGCCCCTTGGGGCCTTACTCGTGTATCTTTTGCTGTATTGTTTCTTGATTTTTCTTAGGACTAAATAAAAAAATGCTACAATGACAGTTCCTAAATGCCAATCGTCTAATGCTAATTAATTAGTAATTCCATTTAATGTGTCGGGCCAGGTGAAGATATGTTATTATGAACCTACTTTCTTCTCTGTTTTCTTCGGCACTCAAAACAATCAGTACATGCCAGCTTATTTCTAATTCTACCTGAAGAACTAGCTTCAAGTTTGATGGATGGTACTTTCAGCTCCTCCACTAGTATCTGCCGAAGCTTCTCATTTTCCTCCACAAGTTCTTCAATGATTTGCTGGTGTTTCAAAACCTAAAACCATAGTAAAAAACATAATTAAATATTAGAAGTGACCGAAACATTAAAAAAATCAACAACAAGCAATCCTAGTTAAAATATTCAGAGTCTATCTGTATTTGTATTATAAAAAGGTGATTTGATATCTTGGCCACAAAATCAAATACTAATTGGACAAAACGAAAAAAATTACCATCTGAAGTATTTTGTTCTCTGTGATCAAGCGTCCCGCCTACAATGAATCTTATATATTAGAATCAGAATCTCATATAATATTTGAGAAACTCAGGAATGAAACTATAGATGCATATTTACATGTAAAACAGTGATTACTTTGCCATGCAATACACTTTATAGTTATGAAAATCATTTCATATTTAAATAAACAAGAACAAGACTTCTAAGAAGATCACATTGCATAAAAATTATGTATTCAAATACCAAAGTTGATCACCAAAAAGTCTATAAGAAACAAACAGTATTTAGTCCTTGTTTATTGTTCTAAATTCAGGAAGTGATATAGACACACAGTTTAAACAGATGCATAAAGGAAGACAGCACGGGCATACGAATTGAAAGACTGATGCTTATTCCTCTCAACGCATAACCATATCTTTCCAGGATCAACAGTTTAAATAGCTTCAGTTACTAAAATCTAACCATGTACCAGAAGTTTTCTGAGGGTACTGAAGGGCATAAAAACAAATATGTAACACGTGTAATATTTAAAACACGAGAGAAATGTATTATGAATACAAAATGTTCACATATTGTTTTCAGGATTGCAGAGTGTTTGAATCTATTTCAAAATATCTATCTCATTCAAGTGAATGATGTAACATTCCCATGTTTTGGCCAAAAACCAAGCTCATAGGAAGAGCTGGGATTTACTTAAATACCCAGAAATACCATTTTTAAAAACATCATTACCCAACCCCTATCATTAACTCCTCCACCTCTCTAATACTCACCAAACCAGCAGCATTGTGGCCTCGGCCACTGCTGTAACCAGTTTCGAATATCGCTTGCCCATCTACACTCTACATCTTAAACCTCCCTTGTACCCCTAAAAAGAATCTCATTCCAAATGTAAAAATTCTCCACGCAGTCTATATCTCTTTCAATAGTTCGTATCAGTACATACAGAATGCAAATTATTTGAAGTCATCCATTTATGTGAAGCTTAAAGTGCATGCAAAAAGTCTAATTTAGAGAGCATTTTCAAAGTTCTACATGCAATAAACTCCCTGTGAATTAATGATTAGAAGAAAAGGCATCAATATTTATGAAAGTAAATGAGAGCATACTGCTTCGCCAGGTGCTTCTCCTTCTCCCTTCAACAGTGGATTCTGAAGAAAGTTGTTAAGAACCTGCTCAGTTCGGCTGCCAAATGCAGAGTCAACTGAAGTGTCTCTTATAACAGTTTTATCAAAAGCCGAACCAATATTCATTGGTTGAGACCCTGCTAGACCTTGAGATGCTTGATCAGCTGATTTAGTTGCTAACTGCATCATGCTACCTGGACTGACTGTGCTTGTGGCACTTTGTAAGGATGCTGGAAAAGCACCCTGACTAAATGGTAAACTGGGAGTGAGTCCAAACTTCATCATCATCTTTGTCAATGTTACCTACCAAATTAAAGTATTTAAACATGAGATACATAAAAAGGCAGAGAATACTTTTCAAATGAGAGAAATTTCACATACAACAAAACAAGATTGAATTTGATTCAAAACCCCTGGTTTCACAGCAAGTCCTGCCACAATAAAATAAAAAACTCAGTTACCAACTGAAGAATGTACACAAGACATGGAGAGTCTTTGTCAACTGAAATAATTAAACAGAATCCACCCATATGAAGCGATAAAGAAAATATGGATACGATAGGAATATATAAATGACAACAAATTTTCATAGAAAACCAGCACTCGAGTCTGCAGCATCCAGACGTTTAGGCACATTTTGTAGCACCCTAGCAACAGCTTCTGCTTCAACATTTTTATTCTTTAGCATCTCAAGTATATGAATATATAAGTTTACAATTTATTTGTTTAACTACAATTATTTCTCTTGTGTGTTACTGTTACATAATATATCACAGCAGAATGGAAACATACAGTGAGACATAGCCCCTTGTGCTTATGAAATATTTTAATCTAATTGTAGTCTCCAATGCAAAGTTTGTTTGAAAATCCTTTTCATGAAGTGCGTAACTAATAGTAATAAGTATGATATATGATACATAGGACGGCTAGCTATAATCAATGCACAATAGAAAGCTGCTTCCTTGAAGGAATTTCAATATCATGCGAGCATATAAAACATTAAACATTAGAATGCCAGGTGCCCAGGTTCCTATTTCCTAAAAGGATTATTTTGGACAAATAATCTAAAATTTTCAAACAATATAAAGAGTTAAAAACATTGCTAACAGCGGCACAATAGATAGATTAATAATTCAAAAGATCCTCAAGAGAAAATTGAACTAATGACATATTTATCCAAAATAAGTAAAGACTAGAGAAAAGAATTCCTATCATGGAATTCAATATGATATCTATCTGGCAGAAATTTATTTCTATATAACTATGATTTAATGATACAAAAGTCACAAAATGCAGAACAGGTATGGCATACCAGCTCCAAAACCATGACCGAAACCAACTCCACATCCAACGCCGACTTCAATATTCCTAGCTCCCAACTTCCTCAACTGTACCAATAATAATCATCATAAGAGAAACAAGTATTTAATCAAAAAAAGGGAACAAAACAAGAAAAGCATAATTATGATAATTGTCTTACAGAAGTATTGACATGTCTGCTAACACCAGAAAATGCATCAGTTGCACCCCTAGTAGCACTCATCACTTGATTCAACATAGGTATTGCACCTACAAAAATATCATAACACAACAATTTCACTAATATAATATAATTTCAATAATGTTGCTCAATCAGAATCAATCAATCAATAATTTCAAGAGTATATAATTAAAAAGTGATACATGGTTTGTGAAGAGAAGTATGAGTAGGGGCATTTTGGTCAGTTTTAGGTTTGAAGAAGCTTTTGAAGTCCATAATGTGTGAATTTGGAAGAGAAAGAAAGTATACCTAAATTTAAAGGGCGTCCAACGCCGATTCCAACTCCACAACCGATTCCGAAACCAGTAAATACTTGACCTACTTTCAAAGTAAATGGATTCTCAATTCCAATTCCAATTGCATTATTCTTGCTTTCCATTGTCGTCATTACTTCGATTCTTCCCTCTCTCTCTCTCTTTCTCAAAACTTATTCACTCCGTCGTCTTCCTCTCTTGCAGTGAGAGGGAGCATCGTAGGTGTGTGGCTTCCGTGCGCAGAATAGCAGCCACGCTAACTTGCGCCTACCAACTTGGCGGTTACGGGCTAGGAATTTTTTAGTTTCTCACTGGATGAGGCCTATTCATACAACTTTAGCCCACATACTTCTTTTTAAAGTAAGTGAAGGATTTATGAACTAAAAAGAAATTGTAAATGATTTTAGGAAATTTGTTAATAAGTTATCGTATGATTTTAAGATGTCCTCGTATGACGAGAAGAATCAAGCGCACATGAGTGGGTTAGAGTTTTGTTTTATTTAAATTTAGTTATTAGTTATAATAAAATGTGATGGGATAAGATATTAGTTTAATTTTGTTATTTAAAATTTAATAGACCGGTTGCTAAAAAAAATTAAGGAGCACAAACAAGATAAAAATACGGTTTTTAAGTGTTAAAATGGCTGGGCTATTACAAGATCCAAAGAGAAAAGATAGATGAAATTATGAGAAAAAGAGGTAGTGAAAAGGAGAAAAATGAGCAAACAAATTATATCAATAGACATGCAAATATTTCTAATTAGGAATTGCAACTGAGGAATTCTTTAGATTTATTGTTTATCTTGAATGTGTAGAGTTTGAAATTCAAAGTTAAATTCTCTTAAAAGAGGATGGAAAATATTTAAACTTATATGATTCATGAGTTGATTGGAGTTTTGTTTTATTTAAATCAAATTATAATAAAATGTGTTGGGATGAAAAAACATAGGATTAGATTCATAGACATTTTATTTTGAATTAATTAAAGACCGATTGTGTACACAAAATGGAGCGCAAAAAAAAAAAAAGGGAGGTGCATAAGCATAAAAATAGTGTGTGCTACTAAAAGATTCAGGGTTGTTGAACTACTCAATAACTTGGTGAAATTTAAACTTTAAGAAATTTTCCTTTGTACCCACAAGATTAGCTATATACCCCCAAAATAACCGCGAAATGACCATGTTGTCCTCATATAAATAATAAAAACTGCCAAAAAATTTCACATTTCATTTTCAGATTTCCGGAACAAACAGTGAGTTTTTTTCCAAAATTTCCGAAAAACTTAAATAATAAGATTTCCGGTACAGAGCTCTACTCCGGAAAACTTAGTTGAAGTTTTCCGGTACAGAAGCTGTTTCCGGAAACCTTGTTTTTGAGTTTTTCGGTACAGAGTGTGTTCCGGAAAACTTGATGGCCACATTTCCAAAAGCTACCGGAAAACTTGGACATCAAGTTTTCCGGAAGTTAGTCTTGTTTTTTTTTTTAATTTGTTATAATTTTTTTATTGTTATTTATTTATTTATTTATTTATTCAGTGGGTGCACGAGGAAGAGACGACAAAATCATACACGTTACACGGGACACCGAGACTTCTACATCTACTCCGATGAATCCACAAAAGAGGATTCGACCGACAACATCAAGGAGAAGACGACGTATGATTATTGAAGATGATGATGAGGGACATCATGATCAGGGGGAGCCTTCTACAGTGCATGAGGAAGATGTACATCAGCAGGTGAATGTAGTTGAGCAGGAGGAGGCTGCACCTGCTCATCAGGGAAAACATATGAAGGAGGACCATGATCGCGCTGAGGGACCTGGTGGTGAGCTGACACGGTATCCTATAGGGCCTTATGATTTATCTATCCTTATACGATACCGTTATCATGTATCAGCTAGAATTTGGTTTGGTCAGGTATATTAAATTAATTATTACTTATAATTCATTAAATATTAATTGATATTGATATTTGCTGTCTAAATTAAATTTAATGTAATATTTTTTTTTTGTATACAGGAGCGACCATTGCTGAAAATTGCTGCGCATGGGAAGAAAATGCAGCAATTTACTCCACCGGTACTTCCGAGACCCATAGAGAATTGGGTGAATTTGTCAGGGTTGAACCCATTACAAAGGGGTAGTTTGAAGATGATTGACAACCACTTGATATATGCATTTGTTGAGAGATGGCATTCTGCGACATCGTCATTTCACATCTCATTTGGTGAAATGACGATCACTTTGGATGATGTTGCCAATCTTATCGGATTACCTATTAGGGATGAGTTCTACAGTCCACCCGATGTAGACAGAGTAGCGGCGTGTAATCTTGCCGTCCATCTATTAGGAGTGACCACGGAAGAGATTTGGGAGGAGACGAAGAAGACTAGAGGTGCACACTATAGATTGGATTGGTTGAAGGATGTGTTCAGAAGGCAATGTGCAGCAGAGAGGTTCGACTGTGCTGCTAGGGCATATATGTTGAATTTAGTTGGGAGTACTATTTTCGCTAATAAGAGTCATACTCTTGTTGATGCGAAGTACCTTCCATTATTCAGATATTTAGAGGGTACAGATAAATATGCATGGGGTACTGCTGCACTAGTGGTGCTTTATGACAACCTCTCAGATGCCTGCTATTATGACACCAAACAGCTAGGTGGATACATGACGTTGTTTCAGGTATCAATTATATATTAGTAATAATTATTAATTTAAGTTATTTAATTTATGTTTTATTTAATTATTAGTATTAATTATTTAATATTTTGTCATTGTAACAGTGTTGGATTTACGAATATTTTCCAAATATTTGTAATAGAGGTGATCAGGGTGCTGACGTGGAATGCATTGCCCGAATGAATAGATAGTGCTACAAGCAAGGCAAGCATAAGGTTGATGAATACAGAAGTATGATAGATGCACTGACACCGGCAGATGTTATATGGAGACCATGGGAGAATCACAGGGGTGTCATTCCTTTTGATGATATCACACTTTATATTGGTCACATCCGATCATGTAGCATTGTAGTGAAATATCTACCAGAGAGGTGTTTGAGACAGTTTGGGTATATCCAGTATATTCCTTCACCGCCCATTCCAGATCCTGCGAGATTATTTGATGTAGACGTCGAATGGTTGGGATATGTGATGTCAGTGACACAACTGTATGATAAGGTTCGCCCAGTTACATATCCATCTGAGTGTGAAGATGGATATCTGGAGTGGTTCTATCAGGTGTCTCATCCATTGCTTGTGCGACCATATGGTGTACCTCAGGTCCCGAATTATAGTGTTCCGCCCACCAGTGCAGATGCTTCTACTTCACAGCCGACACCTATCCTACAGCAGATTGGTGATCTTATACAGCAGGAGTTGACTCAGCATGAAGCTAGTCCAGATGATGATTTATATATCCACTTTTATAAAGTTTTGTATTTATCACGTCATCACACTAGTTAGTAGTAACACCTTTGACGAACACTTTATTTTATGAACTATTGTTATGTGTCGGTTATTTTATGAACACTTTATTTTAGTTACTGCGGTTACTTTATGAACACTTTATTTTAATTACTGCGGTTATTTTATGAACACTTTATTAATTATTGTTATTACGGTTACTTTATGAATTACTAGTTATTGTTACTTTATTAAATACTAATTATTGTTATTGCGGTTACTTTATTAATTACTAATTATTGTTAAAAGTTAAATGTCGGTTACATTAATAACAAAACATAAGTTGGTTACATTAAATAACAAAACATAAGTTGGTTACATTAAATAACAAAACATAAGTCGGTTACATTAAAGTGATTTTGTATCAAAATAAAACATTAAAGTTCATATAAAGACATTGCATCTACGGATTCTGTAGGTGGATTTTGGATAACATGTGGCAACTGGCCTAATAAATATCCCCAATGTTGTAGACGCTCTGTGTATGCTATTGCCCAAGAAGTTGCCTCATTAGTGCGATATTGCTTCCAACCTGGTGCAATGTCTGGCATTGAAAATCCATATTTCATCTTTAACTGCAAAAATTAAATAAATTAACAAAACATAAGTCATTTCCATTAATTAACAAATTAAAACTAAAAACGTTAAAAGAAAATAATTACCGGAACCCAATGATTTGCATTAACAAAACCAATACAACATATGCGATCATTTTTTGTCATTCCTGAATGTGAACCTCTCATAGAAAAGAAAGTCATTGAAAATGACAATCCGAACGTGACAAGAATAATATTATATGTTGTCGCTATCACGTAACTCATATCAAGTATGGACAACCATTTATCCATGGGTTGAACACCTAAGCCGGATATCATCAACGAATCTCTTACTTCTCTGATGCGTCATGTGAACAATCTATCATATGGAGTTACATGAGAAGCAATCTCTTGATCTAATCTATTGCGGACCAAAGACCAACACTCTTCACCGAAACCAATAAATAATGCAATAGCGCGAAAATCACAATTTCCATCACTTGCCACGTCAAATATGTCATCAATGTATGGCTGAATAATATCAGGAAATTGTCTCCATAACAAATTTGATGAAGAATGAGATGACTGAGAGACTTGCCTCTTCTTTGATTGATAGGCTTGTCTCTTCTTTGTTGACTGAGAGGGTTGGGAACCAATATCTTCACAATATGTTGCATTAACATGCTCAAAGTATGAAGGGTCTCGATATACATCATATCCATTCGACTTCATACCCTTACTTTTCTTCACTCTTCCTTTGGTTTTGACTTTTTCAGGTGGTGGACACATTGAACTTGTACTTGGAAAAGCAAGTTCACGCACCTTACTCTTCAACACTTGTTTCCCAATAACATCAAGTGATCCAAAACGTTTCCATAAGGCATTCATCTCAGTAGACATATCCAACTCTGATCCATCTTCTGTGTCTTGAGTGAGTTCACACTCCATGCTTAATTTTCTCCATTGAAGATGCACAGAATCTAGAGGAATTGGTTCACCCATTAATTTATATTGTCCCAATTCACAAGTACAAGGTAATCCATATGTACTTCCCAGAGAGCACCCATATAGATTTGTCAGCACCCACCCACTCAACTTTTTCATATTCTTCCTCAATACGTCTTAGTGCTTATGTGGATACAAATGTATTTAATCTGTGATAAAATGGATTTTTGTGCTCATGCTCTTAACCATAGAAACTTTTTTGAAACGATGCCTTGATTCTTTTATGTTGTAACCTTATCATGTTGTTTATAGCCTCCCAACATTTACACAAATCACCCATGCTATTTTATAACATTAACTTCAGTTTCCAGTGAGCTGATTCAACCCTATAATAAAATTTTACAGATACATTAGAAAATATAATACAATTCAACAATATATAATACAATTATATTACTTTACCTGTTAGTCGTTGTGTTCCCCAAATGCATTACTTTATTTGTCCATGCTTCAACAAATCTTTCCTTATGTGGAGTCAACCAAGTTTCTTTGACATAATCAACAAACATTTTTGTATCAACACATGATTGCTCAAACATATGCAAGCGCATCATATACTCTTTTTCATCACTAGAATACATAATGTCTTTCCACATATTCAATATTGACTCTTGTCTATCTTTTAAGACATATTGCTTGCATTTTGCTCCAACATTTTTTTCGATATGAAATCGACAAAGTAAATTAACAGCCTGTGAAAACACAATGCCAACTGCATTCATTAACGCAAGATCTTTATATGTCACAATTACTTAAGGGAATTTATTTTGTGCAACAAACAATTCTTTTAGTCTCTCTAATGCCCAACAAAAGTTTTCTTCCCGCTCACATTCCAAATAAGCAAATCCAACTACAAATGTCTTCTCTGTTGATGTCATACCAACAATTTCAAGTAATGGCATTCTGTATTTATTGGTTTTGTAGGTACTGTCCATAATCATCACAATCGGAAACAAATTCAACAACTTCACTGAATCTGGATGCGCTAGAAAATATCTCTCATAACATTAGAGTCTTTGTGGTTTCTATTCCAGCACACATATTTTGCATCTTCAATTAACTTGAATAAATGTTGTATCTCTGTTCTATTACGTCTCACTTGCAATCAAATGATATTTCTCTGTTTATATATTTGTGAGATCTTAGTAGTATTACTCTTATCTCGGTCTTGCAATGAGATTAATATATGTCTCGGTGCAACATTATATTTAGTTAATTCATGAACATGCTTTTTTTCTTCTTCATCTAAGTGTCCAACATATGCATGCCCCTCCAAAGTATTAGGTAATTCATGGTTGTGAATTCCACAAATTACTTTAACTATCCATCCTGAATCATCTTTTAATGGTTTTGATCTAAGCTTGAAAGGACAATCACATTTTTTTGTTGAACTTCGAATAGAACTAGCAGCACACTTGTATTTTCCGCCTTTGTCACAACCTAATATTAATTTATTTCTCCGTCTTTTTTCACCGGTCTCCATATATGATCTTCTAATAATAACAGTAACTTTATTTTTTATACCAATTTCTTTTGCCCATTTCACAACAGTATCCCTCGAATCAAATATCTGAAATTAAATAATTATAATTATTCACAAACATATATTTTTACAATATTAATATTAAATATATTTATTCATACCTGATCTGTGTTAAAAATATTTGTAGTATCAACGCATGTTTTGTCCATTAATAGTAGTGGATTATCCATACCTGTTAACAACTAAAAAAAAATGTTAAAAATTAAAATAAAATAAAAACAAACAAAAACAAAAGCCTTTGTACCGGAAAACTTATGGGTATAAGTTTTCCGGAAAAGCTTCTGTACCGGAATACTTTGGAATTAAGTTTTCCGGTACAGACCATTTTTCTTCTGTACCGGAAAACTCGTTTTTAACATTTCCGGAATTTTTGTCTGTACCGGAAATCTTTCTCCAAGTATTCCGGTAGCTACCGAAAAACTTAAGCCTACCGAAAAACCTTTTTATGGTTGGGGTAAATGGAAAAATGGTGAATTTTTTTTTACCTTTACTGTATTTCAAATAGTTAAAAACCACTTGAGGGTAATTTTGGTATTTTTGAAAAATTATGGAGGTACACAGCTAAAGATGAGGGTAAAAGGAAAACTTTCTAAACTTTAGTGGTATGGAACAACCGAACAAGTAGCTTGTGCCCTGTTGTTGACTGTGACTTTTAAATGTGTTTGGGAAGTTTTGGAACAACCATTCCATTTTGAGAGGAAAAAGACATTAGTAGAATTAATGTTATTAATTGTGGCATTTGTTTTTCTTGTAACAATGGTCACATGAGACTTTTATATATATATATATATATAAAATACTTGTAGAGTAAAATTGAAGAGGAGACCTTCAAAATACAATCAGAAATAAATTATGACTATCGAAATCATTTATTTCAAAAGTAATCACATTGTAATAAATGATGACAAAAGTGAGATTAAGTCTCACGAATTTGTTATAACTTCAATCTCTTTTTTTTACTATTATTTTTTTTTCCTTTACTATTCATGTTTTATGATAATTCACTTAACTATTATAATTGAAAGAATATCGGACCAAGATATTTAAGTTAAACATAAATTTTGTATAGTAACATAATTGATAAAGATGACCCTAGCAAAATATTGTTTTTTTTACTCAAAAAGCTTAACTCATTTCATTCATGATCAAATTGATAATACAAAGGCGGTGTATATAAAAGAACATATACTATAACAAGTGAGTGAGTAATACTGTTGGCTTCACTCTTCAAATTTATCTCAAAGACAAAATATTGTTATAAATATATTACTACTAGACCTTCCACCCACAAAATTTAGTCTACTAATATTTTTTACCGATGCTACCAACTTATTATTATACTTAAAAATATTATCAACTTTTCTCATATTTTTTCAAGAGCTATTAATTTTTGTTTGAATTGTTCAATTGAAAAATATATTTTATATGTCTCAATTGATCGATCCAAACATATATTTAAACACACAGAAGCACGAGTTCCTATTAACGCGGTGAAACTACGATCACAGTACATGCATTCTCCTCTATGCATGGGACTACCATGACATATGCTTTAGGAATCGATCCAATCCAACAAGAAACATGGACAGGCTTATTTTTTTCATGAAAAACAACCTCATAAAGTCCAAAATCGTTCCATGATGTGGTGCAAATGATTTCATTGTTAAGGCCCAATTCCTTCCTAATGTATCCATTCTTTGTAATACTTTCTACCTCAATGACCTTCAAGGATTCTTTAACAACCAAAGTAAAACTAGAGCCCATCTTTGTGTCTAGCTTTTGTTCCACTTCTTCAATGCAAAGCATGGCTAGTTCCCTCCACAATTTTTTGCTAAAAGTTACATCCTTAGTAGTGACTTTGAATACCACACTTTGAACTTTGTTTTTGCTTTTAGTGTGGCTAATTAAATCCTCAAATGGGGGATTGTTGGGTTTGTTCATACGAGGGTGGTTAAATATGGGTGTGTCAAGTTCTTTATTTGAGATTAATGAGGGTAACGTGTTGTGTATTTTTACCCATTTCTTAAGGAATTTTTCAATTGCAAAAATCTCTAAGAGGAGGCTACAACTAATGCCAATTGAGTATCCTCCACAGTTGAAGTTGGTCACCTGAAGAAAAAAAATCACATTAACAAATTAATTCCAAATTTCAAGTTTTTGCAATCTTTATTTTAAAGTATTTTAATTTAATAAAATTGATACTTTTTATTGAAAGTGGGTTAAATTAAATGAAATGAAATGATTTTTATATATGAAAACTATTTAACTTATTGAAAGCTATTTTTATATGATTGAAATTTAATTGATGTGGGTGACATATTTAGGAGTCTAAGTCAATAATTGGGAATAATGTGTTTTTTCTTAAATCATAATAATTTGAGGTCGGTATTGTCCTGTTTGTAAATACTATGTTATTTATTTTAATTTAATATTTTAGATTCGATGACGACAAATATTTTTCATTCTATGATAATTGACTCTTAATATATTATTTTTTACTAAAAGAGAATTCAATTAGACTAAATTAATTAGGGACATGTTTGAAAATAAATAATTAATACATTTGAAAATTCAAAGAGAATAAGAGAGTCCTGTATTTAGGGAGATAGGTAGTATATAAAAAAATAAGGTTACAAAAGTTGAGGTGTGTGATTCAATTTTTTTATTAAATACATTTATTTTTATTGATTTATTTTCTCTTATATTTGAGATGGAATGAAATATATCATTAGCTAAATTCAAATAACTCATAGACCTAGTATATGTGTGATTACAATTTTGAGAGAGTTAAAATCAATTTTATAATTATAAAATTGATTTTAGTATGTTTGGATACCCTCGAATAAAATTGATTATGTCTCTAAAATTAATTTTAAAAGTAAAATTTATAATTTTTAAAATGAAATTTATTGTTGAATGTTAATTAAATATATTTAAACATAACTTATTTTATTTTTAATTTATTTTTAAATATTCCACAAAATCAATTTTAACCATGTAAAAACTAAACACATGTGTAGACCTTAGGTAAGGGTGGAGCCGCCCGAAATGAATGTTAATGCAATTTAAGAACTTGTTTAAGAATAGTTTTTATGGCAATATTAACTAAAAAAGGAAAGAAAAAAAAGGACAACGATTGAAAACAAAAGTACTTGTAAGTAGTAACATTTACCTGAACATAAAAGAGTGGAGAGAACTGAGGAAAGTGTGCATCAATTTCATTCCAAAAAACAAGTTCAGCTTCATGATGATCACGTTCCTTTTTACTCATCTCAAGAAACTCAACCAAAGTGGTAGAATATTGAGCCTCCAAGAGTCGAATGCCAGAATCATTGGACACAATTTCAAATCCATTTTTGTCAATTTTTTTGAGTCGACCAGCTAGTAAAGGTTGATCCAACAAGGCCCTAGCTAGTGACTCAACAATCCAACCAGTTATAGACCAATCATGATCCTCTTCTTCTACATTCTCATAGTACATTACTATTTGGTAGCATCCATCAATTTTGCTAGTACCATTAAATTTTTTGTTCTCTGATTTTTCATCATTGAATACAATTTTACAAACTTCTCGTGGTTCCGTAGGTTTAGCTGGTGACACGCTTGTCACACCTAAAATTTGTAAAAAATTTATATTTTGGCTTTCAAAACCACCATTGCAATGCACATGACCCATAATTTTTTTTTTAAACAAAATATGATATTTTTGCTACTTCGAATTAAGTTACTTACCTCACAACATGCAGGGGAAGTATTTATAATAAAAAAAACTACCCAATTGCATATTATTATATGAATAAAATAACACTATAGTTTAGGTAAAAAGAAATTACTACTATTTGACCATTGCACGTCTTTCAAGTGGACTTTCTTGTTGATGAATTTATTGTTTAGAATGTGATGGATACCTACTTCAATTACACATCATTTGAGGAATCTTGAATCCACTTTTACGTGGTGACGATCAAATGCTAATTCAAAATGCTATAAATGAATAAGCTTAGTTTTAGTAGTTGAGAATGCACATCATTGGTATTAGTAATAGTAGTGATTGTGTAATAAGGTATTTGTAATAGTAGTTGAGAACGCACATGATTGGTATTAGTATTAGTAGTGATTGTATAATAAGGTATTGGTATTAGTAGTTGAGAATGCTTAACATTGGTAATAGTAGCGAAGCTTCAACAAATCGTTTGGGGTGGTGTATTTTTAAAATTTTAATTGATAAATTAAATTTGGTATTTTATTTTAGAATCTTAGGTAGTAAAGTTGTGATATAAAAATATAAGTTTTTTTGCAAAGACAACTGGAAAAAATGACGAATTAAAGTTGCACATATTTAAGAGGGGTAGAGTTATTGATATGGCACATTGCTTTGATTTATATGTTTGGAGAGGAAAAAAATCTAAATAAAAAAAATAGATAGTTTGATTGAATTTGTATAATTTTTATCATAAAATTAAACTCAAATTGATAAATAACATGTTGTTTTGATGCGGTAAAATGAAAAAGACATTCATAAAAATTAACATACTTATTTTTAAAAAATAAAAAATTTATTTTTTAAACACTAATTTTTTACACTAATAAAACAATTATGTAAACATATTTTAAACTACAATAAAAAAAATAATATATAAATAATTAAAAAAATTCTTAAATACAACAGATATTTAAGATAATATTACTAATATAATTTAATGATTTTATTCACGTATCAGTGGTCGATTATAAATAAAGTAAAATCATATTCAAATCAATAGAGATTGAATTTATTTTGTTCTATTCAAATTAAACTCGAAATAGGAAGAAAAAATAAATTTAATAAAATTTAAATTTTTATTTATTTATTTATCATATCATTAGTTTAATTTGTATATCCCTAAACGATACTCGAAGACATACAATTAAAATTAAAATTGAAATATATAGTATTTGTTAATTATTATTTTTTTATAATTATTTTGTATATTATTTTTATTTAAAATAGCTATTAGAAATATTGGAGTGCATGTTATGTCTCCTATAAGATGCGTCTATGATTGATCCTATGATAAAGTAGATAAGTTAATTTTACGCATGATAAAAAAAATTATGAGTTGAACTTCTCCACTAATTAAATACTTGATGAATTGTTAAAACTATTCCCTCCGACCTTTCATTTATACAGAATAACAAAAGTTCCTTATTTAACACAAATTTAAATTAATAAAAACACATACTAAAAAACTAGTTATATTTTAAAAAGTATATACATTTTTACTATAATAATTATCACACTATATTTGCATTGGGATTATGCACTTATTTTAGAAAATAGAATAGAAGTAATTTACAAGGAGTACTTTCTAAACAATATTACTACTAGATATAGTTGAATTTAATGATTTTTGTTTATAGTTGAGGTCATAATTTTACAATAACTTTTTGTAGGGAGATATAGTTATTAACTAAACGACTCTCAGTCTAAAAAAAAAACTATACGACTCAGGAAGGGTGAACAAGTGATACGATATGGGCTCAAAAAAGTCTTGTGAAAGAAACGTCAATACTGAAACGGTTGGAGTAATTAAAGTGCGTCATGTTCGTCGTAAGGATAATAAAGAATCCAACAGTGATATTTTAATACAATACAAAACCCCACTCTTCGTGGGACACCGTGCACTCAACTCTCTCAGAATCAATTTAAATTTCATTAATTATTTTATTTCATTATAAATCATGCACAACTCCCATGTGGTGCTTCACTGTGTCCCCACGCCTTCATCAATGTGTCTTCAATTTTTGGTATTTTTAGTTTAATTTATGATTTATTTTTTAAGTTTAAGTTTAAACTACGCTTTATTATAGATTATTGACTAATTGAACAATTACTAAATATAAAATGTCTATCAAATATAGAATCGTTAACAAATATAAAACGATTATGGAATATGAAATAATTACTGAGTGATTGTCTAATCTGTAAAATATGAAATAATATTATTAATATAATAATAAAAAATAATATTAATAAATAATAAAATATATATATAGCATGTCTGTTATACCTAATAGGTTGTTTTATAAGTATGAAAATTTAATATTTTTATTAAATAGGACAAGTTATGCCATAAGTAGATCAAGTCATAGACACTTGGCGAACGATCTAGCTATTCTCATCCTTAGTAGTAAGCACATGCCTATTTTTTCCAGACACCCTATATATCAAAATATCCATTTTACAACCAAAAATAATTTATTTATCATTTAAAAATAATTTATTTCAAATTTAAAAATATTTTTTTAAAATTTAATTATTTAATGCAAAAATATTAAATGGAGATGCTAACCTATATTGTCCAAGTGCATATTGAAAATATTATAAATGTTTTTTACGGACTGGTTAATGTTTTATCTCATTATGATTTCCACTAAATAAAAAAAGTTAAAGTATTTTTGGTTTTCTTTTGTTACAAAATACAAACAAAAGCATAGCGTGATTTCATTATTGATGATAGAGTATTATTCCACTTGCTTACTTTTTATTTTTCAAAGAAAACTATATATTTAACGATGCTACTCAATCCATGTTAGTATACCTCTGCCGACCCACATCATAATATGCAACTCATTCATTTTAAGTTTAACAACACCAAACTTTCTAAGTCCAATGACAAAAACTAGTTAATGGGCATGAATAAGGGAAATTCCATGAAACTCATTAATTGCTTAATTAAGAAATGTATATTTCTTTACGGAATATGGTCAAAAGCATTTAATTAATTGTACGATACTGTCTCCCATCCCACCAGCTCACCCTATTGCTCCCACCGCCAAACATATCATTGTCAATAATCACCTGTTTCTTTTCACAACTCTATCCCAAAATAAGTAACATTTTTAACTTTTAAAGTGGTATAGTAACTACGTTTTCTCAATTGATATGATATAAGATCATCTTAAATTTAATATATATCTTCTAATTAACATTTAAGTAAAAAAATCTTCCAATTTACATTTATTATAGTACATTTTTCTTGGACTTGGGAGTATTAATTTCTGACTGGTTCTAATCTTTTATGTTTTGATAGATTCCCAAAAAAATCTTGGTGTTTTCCTATATTTCAAAATTCGGTAGTGTAAAATTTTAATTTAATAATAAAAATGAGATTAACGATGTTATTTGAAATTTCAATTTAATAATATTTTATATATTTTGAATAAATATTAAAGATGAATAATCCTCTTTTGTTTTACAAAGTTTGAATGCAACCCTTGGTTATTCACATGAAAAATTTAATAATGGGCTCGGGCCAGTGGGCCAGTCCAGTTGGCTCGTATTTCAACTGCTAGGCCTTGGGAGTTGGGCCTGTTCGCCGAGGCGTAGATGTCTTAGCCCATTTCAAATTCAAAATAAAGCGTAGCCACAACCACTAGTTTATATGACTATATGGCCCAAGCCTGAACACACACACACAAAATAATCTGAACACGACCTGTAATATGTGTGTAGTATTGCTTAGAGTTACAATGAAACACAAACTGAATTGAACATCCATGGCTACAACAACCTCGTCTTTTATGTTTCTTAAATCTCCTACCTCGTCACCATCACCTTGTCATACTAGAATTGGCAGAAGTTTTAAATTAATCAA
Source organism: Cicer judaicum (assembly GCA_037974835.1). Classification (NCBI taxonomy): domain Eukaryota; kingdom Viridiplantae; phylum Streptophyta; class Magnoliopsida; order Fabales; family Fabaceae; genus Cicer; species Cicer judaicum. Next base: position 13,736,429 of record JBBPBS010000738.1, read on the forward strand.
GGCTCAATCTGATGTCCGAAAGGAACATGTTGTCATTGTTGGTGGTGGGATTGCAGGTCTTGCAACTGCTCTATCCCTTCACAGGTTCATTTCAACTCTCCTCTGAATCTCTCATCACCTATAAAGCACTGACACGTTGACACCGATGTTAATTTTAAAAAATAAATTAATTGAATGTAATGATCAAGGTTTCTATGTAAGACACTAACACATGTTGTCACTCTTATGAATTATGATATGCTTTTATTTATTCAAACATGTGTTGAATTGAATTGACAGGCTTGGTGTTCGATCCCTTGTATTGGAGCAATCAGAGTCACTCCGAACTGGTGGAACTTCACTTACCCTTTTCAAGAACGGGTGGAGTGTACTTGATTCAATTGGAGTAGCAAATTATCTCAGAACTCAATATTTAGAAATTGAAGGGTAACTTAATTTGTCATTTTTATTAAGAAACTTGGCTTGTTGTCCAATGCATATATCAGCTGAGCTTGAGCTGGTTCATAATATCAGTTTTACAGGATGGTGGTGAAGTCTGAGGATGGGAGAGAACTACGTGCCTTCAATTTCAAGCAAGAGGATCAAAGGTATATAATTTATATGGTTCGTGATATATGGTCAAGGATCCATGGTCCTAATGGTGTGTGCATAGAATAGTCTCTTATCTTAGATATTCTCAACATTGGTTTCAGTGTTATCAAATAGGTGCTATCACTGTTAAGCCGCTACAGTGTAGCCAATTTTAGCAAAATGGTATTGTTTCTTAATATACAATTGAGTACAAACTACAAAATATTGTTAAATTGTGACTGAATTTGAACAAAATGCTATTTTTTGAAATCTGTGATTGTCAGCCAAGAAGTGCGTGCAGTGGAGAGGAGGGTACTTTTGGAAACCTTGGCTGCTCAGCTCCCTCAAGATTCAATTCAATATTCTTCACGGTTGGCCAGGATTGAAGCAAGTCCAAATGGGGATACCTTACTGGAATTCAAGGATGGGTCTAAACTACTTGCACAGGTCAGTCATTATGATGTATATAGTGTGTTTGATGTTGAATTTCACTCATTCATGTCATGATTTTATTATTTACAAACTTGATTGAAAATACGGTTGGTTTATGTTTCACATAGGTGTTTAAACATGATTCTGATAAAAACAATTATATGTAGCTGTTGTATTCAATTGGTTGAAGTTGAAAACTTAAATATGAATTACTTTCACTTCAAATTTAGTGTATGTTAGAATTAAGATTTGTACTCAAAGCCCAATTAGGAATGTACAAACTGAATTTTGTTCAAAAACATGTTTGAAAAAATAAAAAAAATTGGCTTAAATTAAAACATGATATTAGACTCAAATCATGATTGGTACAAGTCAACTATTATTCAAACTTCCTTTTAGTGTAAGTACAAGTCAACTGGTATAAGACTGTTGAGATATTTAATTTGTTGCAACAGATTCGAACCAGTAATACCCCTCTTCTTTGCAATTAGTATGTGAGTTTCACAAAGACTCCAATGCATAGTTAGTTTTGCTCCGAGCAAGTATCTAGCATCTGAAATTAGAGTATCAGGGACACAATTGTGTGTTATGTTCTCCAAAGCATCATTCATGACAAGCTCAATTTGATGAAAAAATCAAGCAAATTAGGCTTATCACATGATTGGTTATGACTCTGAAAACAAAGTGCACAAAATGATCTTACAAACATAATGACCAATTATGAAGCTCTGGTCCTGAAAAATGTTAACAAATCAATTCTATATCTAAACAGATTGTAATAGGATGTGATGGAATTCGATCACCAATAGCTAAGTGGATGGGATTTGCTGAGCCCAAGTACGTTGGTCATTGTGCTTTCCGTGGCCTTGCCTCCTATTCAAATGGACAACCTTTTGAACCAAGAGTGAATTACATCTATGGGAAAGGGTTGCGTGCAGGATATGTTCCTGTTTCTCCTACCAAAGTCTATTGGTTTATATGCTTCAACAGTTCATCACCAGGTTCTTATTCTTATTAGTAACTTCTTCCATATATTGTTAAATGACTAGGTTTATAGTTCTTATCAATAGTTTTAAATTGCGGTCCACAACCATGACAGGTCCTAAGACAACTGATTCATCGGTGCTAAAGAAGCAAGCTAAGGAGCTAGTTGAAAACTGGCCTCCAGAACTGTTAGACATAATGGATTCTACACCGGACGACACTGTAATAAAGACTCCATTGGTGGATCGGTGGCTATGGCCTGCAATAAGTCCTTCTGTTTCTGCAGGTAGAGTTGTCCTAGTTGGAGATGCTTGGCATCCAATGACTCCAAATCTTGGTCAAGGAGCTTGTTGTGCACTTGAGGATTCAGTAGTTCTTGCTAAAAAGCTTGCTGCAGCCATAAACTCTAACGACACATCTGTCGAAGAAGCTTTTCAATCGTATGGCAGCGAAAGATGGCCGCGAGTATTTCCACTAACCATCCGCGCAAACCTTGTAGGTTCTGTTTTGCAGTGGGATAACTCATTGGTGTGTTCTATTAGAAACAATATTGTCATACCTAAGCTAGTAAAACTTGGTCCATTGCTGGAGCACACAAATTTTACTAGTGAAAGTCTATAAAGATGGAAAACAATGCTGGTAAAACACAGAGGTATAAATATCAACAGTTAAGGATTTTAATTTCTTCTGAATCCATTTCCTATGTACACTTGAATATATATACACTTAATTTCTCATATACAAACACTGAGACCTTGATCCATAAACCTAGTTTTGAATTTTGTACAGTTAGATAAGTACTTGTATATCAATTTTCCTCTTTAATTAACCTAACTGAATATGACTGTACTTTCTCCTATGATTGGAGATTTAATAGTTCCATTCCATGACAAGCAGTAGTAATAATAAACACGTGACAACGAAAATGAAGCAGTAATAACAGATTCAAATACACACAAAACATGACCTGTTTTTTTTTCTTCTGATATATAAAAATCGATAAATTTATTATGATACAATAATAAATAAATAAAGGAGGATCAAAGAAACATAGAATAAATCAAAACTAGTGATAATTAAAATTTATAATGAAGTAGATGACATCATAATTGTTGATGATACAAGTTGTGAGGCGAAGAGAAGAACCAGAGGATAATAGCGCAGAGAAGAACAAGAAGAGGGATAAGATGAACAGCTTTCTGTGCTGATTTGATACGAAAGAGTTCCTTCTTAGCAACGTGGGAGACAGGATCGTATGTGGGAAGGTGTAGCTCATCATGCTCCATGTTCTACCTTTTCGGCTCTTTGATGAGAATGAGATATGACAAGAAATTAAGTATTGAATCAAAACCAAATACTTGCAACCACTCCAAGTTTACTTTCTTTTCTGCCTTTTTTTTCATTTCTTTTTCGCTTGGACTTTTTCTAGGTTGCGCCGACATTCATTGATTTTTTTAAACGAGGGTTTTTTCTTTTTGGTTAAGACAAGTGGAAAATTTCATTTTCAAAAATAAATTATATGTTTAAATTTAGATTTTTTTTCCTCTAAATATATTCTTTTTTGCTTTTAGTGTATGTATCTTTCTTTTTGTTTTTAATCTTTGTGAATATACTACTTTTACTTTTAATAAAATTGTTTTTTAAGTCTCTTAAATATTTTTTAGAGTTAAATAATTTTTTTATGTTTAAAAATTTTTTAAAATTTAATTTTTAGTCTCATTTAAAAAAAATAATTTTTAGTTTCTATAAAATTATTCTACAAGTTATTTTAGTTTTTGGTGGAGCAAAATATTATTTGATTTTTAAATTTTTGAATAGAACAATATTAAAAGTTTATCTACACATATTTAAATTTTTTTAGCATCAAAGAAATTAAATATGAATTTTAAATGTCATATGTTCAAGATAAAAGTCCTTAAAATATGGACTTTAGCTCATTTTTATTTATCGATTAAAAATATAATTTTTTTACCAAAACTAAAAATAAAATTTGAATATTTCATAATGATTAAAAGTTAGAGTGAAGGCTCATTTTAGTCCTTGAGAAATTTTAAAGCCTTATTTTAGTTTTTGAAAAAAATAAAAATATTTTTTAGTTCATAAAAAAATAAATTGGGCCAAATTAGTCACATTTGTAAAAAAATTGGATTTTTTTTATTAATTTGTCAAATAATTAATCAACTTGATTATCTCACATGTAATTTTTATATATATAAAAAAAAAACAATTACATCCTTGACAATAATTAAAACAATTTTATTTCTGCAACAAAAAATTCACTAACTTATAATATAATTTAAAAACCAAATCAAACAAACAGTATTCTGTATGAATAGTACATGAAATTTCACTTTCAAAAAACGCGAGTAGAAAAAACAATAACGTACCTTCAAGAATGCGAGAACGAATAAAAAAATGCAATTTTTGAAACAAACAACAGAGACAACATAAGTCACATCTTCAACTTCACATACTACTATTAAATCAAGAAGATTTATATCACTTAACGTTTCTTTAAATGAAATAAACCTGATTTGTTTTTTCTTAAATTGAGCGAAGTACTAAATTGTCTTTGTTTATTCTTTTTAAGAACTAAAATGTGTTTTTAATTTTTTTAAAGACTTAATTGACTATTTCATTTTAACTCAATATATATTGTTTATAAATTAAAAAGTACTTTTATTTTTTTCAATAATTAAATTAATTTTTCAAAATATTTCTGAAAACTAAAATGGACTACTAAAAAATTTATTTAATCTTATTTTTTTTTATGTTAGACTCTATCATTGTATTTTTTTGAAAAAAAAATGATTTATTATTACGCAATTAAATTTAGTAGAATAAATTGAATAACATAACAAGGACAATATACCAACCAAATAGTATCTCAATCAGATTTTATAGCAAACCAGCTAAGTTGTGAATAAATTGAAGTTAGGATGTAGCTTTCACGCAGAACACGTGGTAAGGGAATTACTTGGGTATGAAGGAGAAGAAGATGGAATTTACAGATGAATGACAAGTGGTGATGTATACCATTTCAAGGATTTAGTTTGTAGTCATCTCAAATTGGATAGGTAGTTTGGCCCCGTTGGATTTGGAGGGCAATGAAATTATTGGGCTAATTTAAAATACAAAATTAAGATTAAAAAAAATACAAAATGATTTGTAATATTTCAGAAGACAATCTTAGAGAAATTTTGATAAATTTGAACTATGCCTTTCTAATATTAGAGTTATTTTATTATCACATTAAACTCTTTTTTATAGAATAATCTAAAATTAAACTATATAAACAAAAACTAAAATTAACATTTAGAATGGATTAAATAAGGATTAATAAATGACTTTAAACACGACATTTCAATTCAAAACTTTAAGACTTTAGATGTACAAGTCATTATCGTTATATATCCAATACAACAATTATTCCTCGTCAATGTAGAACTAAGAGTAATAATTGAATGATTAATTACTATCTCTTATATTTATCCCCTCCTAAATTCATAAAAGTTTATACTTTAATTATAGGTTCATAAATGTAAATTAGTTGCATTATCATAGTTTTTCCTTTCGGATCCAACTATCCAAATAACTTTGATCATATAATTATCACTGTTTTTCGTCTTTGGATATTCTGCCTTTTGCATCATGATATATCTTCATTCATATATATTTAAAAATAAAAAAAAACTAGTAAAATGACAAGCACAAGAATGGTATATATGCAATTTTTTATTTATTATTTTCATGAAGATGATGGACTAGGCAAACAAGTAGACATAGACATAGATCTCTGTCTACTAAGATTAACAGTCAAGGCCTTTGCCTTACTAGTATACAATTTTTTTACATTAGAACTTTGATCTTGCATTAATCTAGCCAAACTTCTCTTTGCATTAGCTCTAAAAGGACAATTAGATGCAATAAACCCATCCACCAAATGTAAATAAGCCTCCAAATCATGACAACAAGCTATATCAGCATCGGGCTTAAGGTACGGTGACATCTTAGTATTAACACGTAATTCCGTTCCAACGTGTGAATATCCCAACGGTGTGTTCTCTTCCAACATATCAACCACTCCACTAACTACCTTTGAATTTTTTATTTTTTCTTCAAGCTCTTCGCTTAAAAATATTCCTGGCACCCTTGTAATCACATCTTGTGTGTTCACTATTCTAAGCACTTTCACCTTCTTCTGTGTGAGATGTTCCCCAAAGGCTTTGTTACCCACACGAGGCCCACCAAATGAAAAAACAGCAACGGGTGGTACGTCGGGCCCACACGTGCTTATCTCCTCAGCCACTAATAGTGCTAGTGTAGCACCAAGGCTATGTCCCGTTATTGTTATGCTCAACTCTTCACCTTTGTAGAGTTCCATTAGACGTTTCACTTCTTCCACCACCGACTCGGATAGACTCGGCACGTGGGCCCCTCTTGTTTTGTATAAGCTCATAAACCCGCACTCAACTTTGGGCTTTCCTTGGGCCTGGGCTTTTGAATATTCATTGTTGTTATTATTATTATTATCATTATCCACGGGTAAGTTGACTAATTGGGCTCTCATATTTTCGGCCCATTCGAGACAAGTGGAAGTTCCACGAAGAGATATCACAATATCTCTTCTTCCCATTCGTGCAATCTCTCTTCTATCGTCGCAGACTGCGACGTATCCGACCCAACTAGAACGTTGGGTCATCCACCCAAGATCTGGAGCCACATCATCAATCCATTTGGGTAATCCAATAGATGACGTGGCATACAGACTCTTGGTAACTTTGTAAGATCTTTCTGGCAAAGCCACATGACGATGTTGGGGTGGTTCAGTTGATGACATGGCAGGATCGGCATGAAAGGCTTGATACGCGGCTTGAACTAAATCGCCATATCTAACAACTTCTCGCCGGAGATTATCGTCGAGAGGATCTAACATCCCTTTCCAGTCGTTGATGCCGTGATATTCCTTCCAACGGCCACCGATGATATTTCTTGGGGAATACTCCGCCGTCTTGGAAAGGAGGCGCTGAAGGCGTTTGAGGTGGCGCGGGGAGATTTCATCAGCTGCTTTGATTTCGGGCCATAACTTAGCAAGGTTAAGAGCTTCGAGAAAGCTTTTTCCTTTTTTATTATCCTTTGAATCGTTTTTTTGAATGGGTTGTTGTTGTTGTTGGTGGTGGTGGTGTTGGGTGGTTGATTCGAGTGGCTTTTGGGAATCGAGGAATTTGTCAAGATTGGAGAGATGTAAACGAGTAGAGTCAAAGGGTTTGTGAGTTTGAAGAGAAGTAAAGGATTTATTAACGGAAGGGTTTAAAGGAGAAGAAGCATGGCATCTGAAACTGGGGCATCTTAATGCTTGAAACTTGTGAATGTTGTGAGCAGGTACGGTGGAGGTGATTTGCATCATGGTTGAAAAAAAGCGTAAATAAGATTATGATCCTCTGAAGTGCGCGCTTCAATTAAATCCACAAGTTGTTGTTGTGTGCTGTTATTGAATGGATCAATTCCTCTTTGGGTGTATTTAAAGAGCTAGTTGCCATGTGGGTCATCATTTCTTAGTTTACCTTTTACTAACTCGTCTATTCTTTTTTTAATACAATAATTACTAACTCCTTTTTAAATATGTCAACAATTCAAATTCAAGCGGTGTGGCACCGGTAAGTATGTATGAAAACACCGTAGGTCTTAGTAGTCATACTACCACGAGGGGCCATTATTTTATTTTTTAAATCATTTTTTAAGGATTGAAGACTTTTTTTTTAATAACACTTCATTTATTATAATTTGTTCAATAATTATTGATGTATCGATCAATAATTGAAAACTAATTAAAAATGTGGCGATAATTACAAATTTTTTAACTATTCACTAATTTATCTCTAAACAAATTCATTTTTAGAATTATTATATAAAAATGAAGGAAAAAAAAGTACACTTACAATTGAATATAATATCACCAAACTCGGTTACACTCGATTTGATGGTCTCAATAACCAATTTAGTGTCTAATTCAAAGTCAACAGTGCGAAGCTGCATTTTATGCACTCAATTCTATATTGATAGTATTTCAAGTGCTTCACCTATATGAACATCACAAATAAGTGTAAACTATTATGTTTTTTTTATGAATAAATTGGTTAGATTCATCTCTAATACACATATCAATTTCTATCTAATTACTTTGTGTCAGAAAAATAAGAGAAAAAAAATACCAATGTTGCATTTGATTCAATCTAAAGTTGATTTTTGACAAACTACAATTCTATTAACGGGTGAACAAAGTTCAGTTATGAACTAAAACTATTCAAAAATTGAATCAATTGATTTTTAATTTGGAAAAATTGAACTGAACTGATTTTCAGTTCAAAAAAACGAACCGAACTAGTTTATAAAAGTGGTGAACCGATTTATTATTTTGAACTGAACTGATTTAACTTAGTCTTTTTGTTCATATATGCCAAAATTTACATAATTGCTCCTAATTAATTCTAAAAAACAAATTTGGTTCAAGTTTTTTGAAATAAAAACCAGTTCAATTTTTTTTAACTAAAACTGGTTCGGTTCGATTTTTTCAAACTGAAATTCAGTTCGATTCATTTCTAATTTTAAAAAATCAGTTCGAAAACAGTTCGGTTCTTAATTTTTATAAATTGGTTAAATTCAAAATCAATTCAGTTTAATTCAATTCGACAATTTAATTTAATTTTTAATTTTATTGAACACCTCTAATTATCAGGGAGCATAACGTGCCACTGTAGTAAATACGTGTTATTCTAATATGATAGTTTTATCATAAAGTAACAGATTTTATATCCATTTTATTGACAAATATTCTCAACAAGACAACTTAAAAAAAAAAGTGAATCACCTATATTTTTTTAATTGTATCATATAGCTACTCATATATTGCTCACTCTTAATTTAATATTGTCTGCTATATTTATGATGGTCTTAAATACACCAATACATTTCATAAGTCTAATTCACTAAAATTTCATATAAAAGGAGTTTGAATGGTGAAAATTTCCATCAACTCCTTTCAACAAAACCCCACATGAAAGAATCCAGTCCTGTTCTTAAATAAAAGTTATTTTCGAAGAAAAAATAAATATAGTCTACTTCACGTAAAAATAAATATAGTTTAAATTTTAAATAATTTAAAAATAGTATATTTTTTCCTTTTAAATATAATAATTAATCAATAAAATTTAACATAAATGTTAAATGTCAATATTATTATATTACATACTATATTCTGAATTTTAATTTGAGACATCACAGTTTTATATAAATTTATTTATCATTTTATCTTAAAAAAAACATAATTAATACTATTTAACATTTTTGGAGATGAGAAGATAGAATTAAATACATTCATATATAAATGCTATGTCAAAAATATTTATATGGTCTTGTAAAAAAATATATACTATTTTTGTAAATATAAAGTCAAGATTGAATTTATAATAAGATAGGTAAGATTTTATTGAATAAGTTTTTTTGGTCAACAATAAAAATTTAGTACGAGGTCAGAATTTTATTTTTATTTTTAATGAAATAAAATATCTAAAAAGGTTTTTTGTTTTTCTAAAAGTAAAATACTCCTCAATATGGACCAGTTCTATAGGTTGAGTGTGAAATGTGAATCAACTCTTATTGCGTTTGCCATTTTGCCAAGTTATGTTATGCTACGAAATTGGAAGGAAACCTCATCATCCTTTTATATTCAAATCACATATTTATCCTTCAAACTTTAACTCCCTTTTGGGTACGAAACTAGGAATTATATATTGTTGGACTCTCAAATCCACACCCATCTTGGTACAATTTTTGTTTTGAATATGTATGTCATTGTCAACTTATCAATTTAAAAATAGTAAATTACACTCTCCTCTTTTGATAGATGCTTAAATTATTCACTATTAATCCCTCTTACATATGTTAAAATATACATATCCATTTCTTTTCATGCAACTAATATTAGACAAAATTATATTCGATTTGTCTAAAAGACGGTTGAATTACATTTATTTTCTCTCTTATGTTAAAATATAAACTCCCTTTTTTATAAATATTTTAGACCATCTTAATATAATCAAACTTCTAATGAATATATTTTTTCCTTATTTTTGATGCATAAATTCATTAACATATAGTTTTAAATTCTATTATAAGCTACGAAGCAATATAAGATAATTCTTTTTTTAACAAATTACAAAAACCGATAAACGAAATACTATTTAAAATTGAATTTTATATTCTAAAATCATAAAATTATTAATAACATGTTCAAAGATAATTATCATGGTTTGAATAAAATTAATAAAAACAACTACATACATTTTATTTTTTCTTTTCAAAAATCGAAATAAATCAACCCGTTACACTCATGGTACGAATTTTATATTGTTTGACTTTGTGCAATTTGTTTCTTTTTTTTTCAATAAGTTGCTAAACTTATCAATGTAATATATTATTCATTTTGCTATTTTTTATATAAAAAAAAACTCACATACACATTGTTGGGGAGTCCGGGGGAGTCCAACATTTAGAATGAGCTAAACAAAGATTCATAAGAGACTTAGACATCACATCTCAACCCAAAAATTTAAGGCATTAGGTGTATGAGATCATTCTCCTTATATATCCATTACAGTCTCCATTATTAGTCAATGTGGGACTAAAGACTCATAATTGAATACTCAACAATTTCCCCCTCAATTATGAGTTTCCACCATTAGACTTGATCCACTTGATTACCGAGTCCAATCCTTTATTGACCACTAGACTTGATCCGAGTCCTTTTTGGTCCACCACTAAACTTGATCTACTTGATCCAAGTCCTTAATTTTTTTTAGAGTCTTCCAAAGTGGTATCTAGAGCTCGGTTAGTTGATTTGTGCATTTAAATGAATGAGGAAAATAAAGGTCTGAATTAGAAGAATTGAGTTTAATCATATTGAGTTTGATCTAACAACCGTTCTTCTTCCGTTGTTTGTTTGTATGTCTCTTAGGGATTTCTAAATCCCTGTTATTACCTTCAAGTGGATCAAGCTTATTAAAACTTTTTTTTTAATAATAATATTAGTAAAATTGGTGAATTTCACTTGAGAGTGAGCCAACCCAACACACATTTAGTGAAATTGAACAGCAAAGATTATTAAAATATATTTATTTGATATTAATATTTCCTAAATTCGCAATGAAATATAAGTAAAAGTGTTATATAATTGATATATTTAATCTCTTAAATTTAAAATAAGATATATTAATTTTTTAGTTATATTTTTATTTATATTTCAATATTTTAGATACTGGATAACAAAAAATAACTTATTATGCAATAATATTTAGGTAAATTATTGAAAAGTATTTGATATACTTTACTCAGCAATGACTTCATGTAGTGTGACGCGATGGTTTTATCCTCGAAATTGTGTAATTGAAGAGGGAACTTTGATATTGCTTTGACGTTTAACAAAATTTCAAATTAAGAGCTTATAAGCATTCAACATACTATACAACATGTTGGACATGTCTGCTTCTTATTAGGCCAAGTCCCATAACTTAGGAGTATAAATGTTTGAACATTGAAAAACAATAAATAGAATTGTTCAGGTCAATTACCAGCGTCAAAGGCCAAAACACAACTAACAAATGAAAACATCAAACCATTGAACATTTATACGTTTGTGTTTAGCTTTATGTTTTTTTTTTTACTCAATATTTAGGTTTATGCTGGAGGCCTAATATCCTTCTATAATTCTCTTGCATTAAAATCCATTAAGAGAATCTAAAAAAAAAATTAGTTAATCGATTAATTAATTATGTAAGTTTTTTAGGAAATTACACATGTAGTTGTAGTTAAGCATTTATGTGTGTTTAAGAACAAGACTTGGACCTCATGAAATGTTGGTACAGCCGCCAGATAATTTTGGTCTTTTAGTCTTTATATTGAACACTTTATTCTTCATAATTTATATTTTCATTATGTAAGCATAAAGCATTGCCTTTCTCCAACTTCTCTATCTAAAGCAACAAGACCGGAACTATATATGTGTCTATCTAATATCACTTCAAAACTATCATATACTATTTTTTAAAATAAATTTCCTCGATATTTTCAAAGATTATAAAATATTTACATAAAAAATAAATTGCATTTGAACAATTTAATTTTTCCATAAAGTGTTTCCGCGGAGGATGAAGCATGACGCGGCTGTATGATGATATGCGACTTTGTTCCGCGTTGTCAAAACTCACACACGATTACATCTTAAACTATCACTTCTACTTAATCGCTTCCAAAACCTTATGTTGACTTTTTTTATATATAATATTATATTATTCTTCATTCTTCATTTCACATTAACCTTTTTGCACCAAATAAGCTTTAACATATCATCAATCAACTACCATGAACATAGAGTTGGTAGGTGGTAGCTCTCCTTTTATATTATTTAATTTCACTCGTTAGTTCTTTAATCAAATTAATTACTTTTTTTAATCCATAAGCTCAAACAAAACTAAGAGACACGGTGTTCACAATTCAAATAATTAAACCATATATAGAAAAACATAATGTTTGGTTTCACATGAGATTTATAATTTTATAGTATTTGCATAATTTGTTGCCTATCAAACTATAAGAATATATACATTTTTCCATTGACAAATGACAAATCCGATACCTTTATTAATTTATTATTCTGGTAAACCTGGACAAATGACACTCTTAAGGATGATAATTAGACCTAGACTTAGTGGATACTCGAAAAAAAAATCCACAATGGATAAGGTAAAAATCCGCATAATGAGTATGGACATGGGGACGGGTAATTACCCGCAAAATTAAGCGAGTATGGGTGTGGATATGGGTACTATAGTATTCACCCCGCCCCGTACCCGCACTTATATAAATATATTATTTATTTATTTATTTATTTATTTATTATATTAATGTTTAGTTTAATTAATTATTTTCCTTTATATTTTAATATCTATTAATATCATTACAATATTTATAATCAAATCAAAAGATAAACATTTGCAAACTTTTTAAGAATTTGATTATGATGAATAGCTCAATAATTGTGACTTTATAACTAAGAGTTATATCTTATTAATTGTGTCTTTATAATTATACTTACAACTTTTTATAAATTGTTTTTACTTATCTCAAATAATATTGTGGTAAGAGTTGCAACTTCATAAAATATTATTATGGATACTTGATGTATTGTAATAAGTGTTAATTTGAAACGTTTTGAGTTAGAAAATATTTTAGTTTATAATAATACTTTATGATTGGATTTATGATATTTGAATAATTTTTAAATTTAATCACAAAATAATATTTATTGATCGATCTATTTTAGTTAAAGTTTAGATAATGGATATGAGTACGAACACTTATGTACATAGAGGGTAAATGTACGAGTATTAAAATTGATACCCAAAAAGGTATAGGCACGAGTATGGATATTTTTATAAACTGCGGGTATGGGTAGAGTATGGGTACGGGTACCCTACCCAAACCCTATCCATTGTCATCCCCAGACACTCTAAAAGTAGACATTTCGACCAGCTAGGCGCGTACCACATTTTTTATTTTTTAAAAAGCCATGAAACCCGAAGGTTAAAAACTTTAAACAAGCTTCCATATTTAATCTAGTGACAAGAAGATAAACATTTAATTTATTATGGATGTTTGGTCAGCATTGCGATCTTCTCTCTATATATATAATCTTTCTTTCTTTTGGACTGATGAACAATTTCATTACCTTATACTTAGTTATTTAAAATTTATATAGTTAAGTGTAGGCAATCACTTACACATAATTTTAAAAAATAAATATTTGTAGTATTTAGTATAATAAAAAATAAATTATATGATAAAGAACAAATATATATATATATATATTATAAATAATATTCCACTGTATTTTAATTGTTTAAAATAAATATATAAATATTTTTATGATAGTTTTTACATGTATTAAAATTACTAAATGAATTTAAATATTTTTCTTTTATAAATTCAAAAACTATAACATTACATACATTAACGGTCAAAAAAAGATATATATATGATGTTGCCACTACTCAAAATTTATAGGTTCGTCTATGTCTATACTTTATAAATATTTAATTTATATACATTATTAATATAAATACTTTTTTATATTGTCTATTAATTATAATCATTAGGTCATTAATAACATTTTAGAGTGTTTTTTATTTACTAAAAAAATGGATTGATCGTAACAATTTTTTTTATCCTATTTGATGTATAAAGTGGTCATGAGACTCTCTGGAATAAAAAATAAAGATTAAATGACTAGACAAAACAAATATTTTTGTCTCTCACAAAATCATGGAATAATTTTTAGACCGTTACTTTCAATTAAACAACATATGTTATAAAGTGTGGTTGTGATTTATAGGCAATATAGATTATTTATGTTGAAAATGTATAATCTAAATTAATCTTTACATAGATATCAATTTTTTATCTACCTTATTTTTAACTTTTAATTTTTTATTTTATTTAAACTACTTACTCCATCCGTCTTATTTTAAATATAGTGATGAAGTTAGTCAAAACTTCATAAGGTGGTCAAATATATAAGAAAAAAAAATAAAATATAATTTTTAATATAAAATATTATGTTAAATAAGTTTTTAATTCCTCTAATTCTCAATATTTAGTTTTTACTTTTATTTATAGTTCCTGATTTTAATCTAACTAATGTTTATGTTTCAAATTTTTTTAATGATTTTTTGCACTAATATTTAAGATATTATAATAAATTTCCTATAAAAAAATTAAATTTTTTTAACAATCGATAAATTAA